>JAJONQ010000541.1:0-46461 GCA_036250385.1 Solanum microdontum
CTAGGAGATATGACCCTCCAAAGTAGACCCTCGAAAAAGGCTTCACTTGGAAATTTCGGATTATGATACGGTTGCTCTAAAATTTGGGTTAGACCCATTTCCCACTCAATTTGACCCCCTAAACAAGAATATGAAGTCGGATTTTCAAAAAATGAAACAGATTTTTTTTTTTTTTAGATATAGCTAAACAAGTTTCCGATAACTTCTGAAGCACATTTTTAAGAACTTTTTGGGTCATTTCAGTAATTTTAACTCTGAAACCTCATATTTCTTTGTAAATCAAAAGGTATTGTTTTTCTACATTTTCAATTTTCTTCACAGATTTGATATTTTATTTACAGATTTGGCTGAATCTCAAAGAAATTTAAGATAAAGTCTTTGAAGATTTGTTTAGGTAAAGTCTTTAAACTCAAGTAAGTCTATTTTATTTATATATTGCATTGTAACTCTATTCTATATGCTTTTCTGTTCATATTACTTTTCTATTCATATGTTTTTCTTTTGAGAATAATTTATATGTACTGTATTTGTACTCATTAGGGAAGTTGCTTCAAAGGTGTTGGGAGTATCAAGGGGTAACTTTGGAGGCCATAAAGGAGATTGGTGGTGGAATGGGGAAGTCCAAGGCAAAGTGGAAGCAAAGAAGGCGGCATACACAAAGTTGGTGGAGTGCGTAGATGAGAAAGAGAAGCGGACGCTTAAGAAGGTTTATAAGATGACAAAGACAAGCTAAGTTAGCAGTTACGAAGGCTAAGACGGCAGCTTTCGAACGCTTGTATGTCGAGCTGGGGGACAAAGGTGGGGATAAGAAATTGTATAGGCTCGCAAAAGCAAGAGAGAGGAAGGCTCGTGACTTGGACCAAGTGAAGTGTATCAAGGATGAGGAAGGCAAAGTATTGGTGGAAGAGACCTCCATCAAGCAAAGATGGCGAAGATACTTTCACAAACTTTTAAATGAAGAAGGGGACAGAGACATTATGTTGGGTGATTTGGCGCACTCTGAAAGACTTCGGGACTTTGGGTACTGTAGGTGTTTTAGGATCGAGGAGGTTATACGTGCTATTAGTAGGATGAGCAGGGGAAGAGCAACTGTACCCGATTAGATTCCGGTGGAATTTTGGAAGAGCACAGACAAGGCAGGTATGGAGTGGTTAACTGGGCTGTTTAATGTTATTTTTAAGATAACAAAGATGCCTGATGAATTGAGGTGGAGTACAATGGTTCCGTTGTATAAAAACAAGGGTGATATCCAAAACAGTAACAACTACATGGGTATCAAATTGCTAAGCCATACTATGAAGATTTGGGAAAGAGTGGTGGAGATGAGGGTGAAAAGAGGGGTGTCCATTTCTGAGAATCAGTTTAGATTCATGATGGGACGATCGACTACCGAAGCCATTCATCTTATGAGAAGATTGATAGAAAAATATAGAGAAAGGAAGAGAGACCTACATATGGTGTTCATTGACCTTGAAAAGGCCTATGACAAAGTACCGAGGAATGTCCTCTGGAGGTGCTTGGAGGCTAAAGGTGACCCGATGATTTATATTAGGGCGATAAAGGACATGTACGGTTGAGCCAAGACTCGGGTTAGAACGGTTGGAGGAGACTCGGAACATTTCCCAGTTGAGATGGGGCTGCATCAGGGATCAGTCCTTAGCCCTTTTCTATTTGCTTTGGTGATGGATGAGTTGACACGGTCTATCCAGGAGAAGGTCCCATGGTGTATGTTATTTGCGGATGACATAGTACTGATTGATGAGACGCGGGACAGAGTTAATGCGAGGTTGGAGGTGTGGAGACAAACACTGGAGCCCAAAGGGTTCAGGTTGAGTAGGACCAAAACTGAGTATTTGGGGTGCAAATTCAGTGATGCATTGGATGAGGCAGATGGGGAAGTGAGACTTGACACACAGATCATTCCTAAGAAAGAAAGTTTTGAGTGTCTTGGGGCTGTAATCCAAGGAAGTGGTGAGATAGATGATGATGTCACACATCGCATTGGGGCTGCTTGGATGAAATGGAGGCTTGCCTCTGGAGTTTTGTGTGATAAGAAAGTTCCACCGAAACTTAAAGGTAAGTTCTACAGAGTGGTAGTTAGACCGGCCTTGTTGTATGGAGCGGAGTGTTGGCCAGCCAAGAACTCACATGTTAAAAAAATGCATGTTGCGGAGATGAGGATGTTGAGATAGATGTGTGGGCACACTAGGAGCGATAAGATTAGGAATGAGGTTATCCGAGAGAAGGTGGGAGTGGCCTCTTTGGTGGACAAGTTGAGGGAAGCGAGATTGAGATGGTTTGGGCATGTGAAGAGATGGTGTGCAGACGCCCCAGTGAGGAGGTGCGAGGGGTTGGTTGTAGAGGGTACGCGGAGGGGTAGAGGTAGACCTAAGAAGTATTGGGGAGAGGTGATTAGGCAGGACTTGGCTCAGCTTCACATTACCGAGGACATGACTTTAGATCGGAAGGAGTGGAGGTCGCGTATTAAGGTTAAAGGTTAGTAGGGTTAGCGTGTTGTCTTTCCTTGCGAGGGTATGGGTTGGTAGCGTTTGTAGTAGTCCTAGCCTTGCACTTGTAGTTCTTGTCTGTGATCCTATAGCCATATGTCGTTTACTTCGTTTCACCTCTCACAGTATTTTCTTGATGTTATTGTCTCCTTTGTTGATTATGTACCTTTTACTTATTGGATGTTATGTCTTATATAATGTTTCCTCTTCTTTTAATTGGTGTTGATGTACTTGAGCTGAGGGTCCTCCGGAAACAGCCTCTCTACCTCCATGAGGTAGTGGTAAGGTCTGCGTACACTCTACCCTCCCCAGACCCCAGTTAGTAGGATTTCACTGGGTATGTTGTTGTTGTTGTATTTGAACTCAACCAAGATGTCGTATATGAATTTGTGTTCCTCTTCTTCATTTGATTGTCGTTGCCTTTCATTACTTTTTACTTGAGTAATTGGTTGAATTGTCCAACTGTTGCAAGTTTAAGAATTATGGTTTAATACAGTTAAAATTGTTTTTAATGTGGGTTTGGGTTAAAGTTGTTAACAAGTTATTGAAGAAAATCTTAAGAATCATGACTATATATAAACTTTCTTGCTTGCCTTTTGTTCATTTTGTTTTATTATTTCTTTATATAAAAATCAAACATTTAAATGAAAATCTCTATCACCAAAATTGTATGAGTCGAAAAACTCTCTTCCTCTTTGATTACAAGCAAAAGCATAATAGGTTCTGTATAACTACAACCTTTTATTCCTTCAGAACCTATTGTCTAAATGGTTTATATAACGATTTCGTGTTGCATTCTAACATGTTTTGTGTTCTATTAAAGTTTTAAATCTTTGTTGACACTTTTGCTTGTCATTTCTTTTGTGGTTTCAATTGTTTTTGCTAAACTATTATGTTATTGCTTTAGTTCAAATTTTTTGGATAACTCTAATTGTCTTGTTTATTTTAACATTAAATAGGAGTATGAATAATCTAAAACGTAGTTTGATGTACAAGAGGTTGGATGGCCGAGGGGCAATTAATTCTAGTTTTATAACTGGTGTCAATGAACTCAATTTCTTAATTTTATATTGTTGTTGTGTTTATTTTATACAAATCTAGATAAAATGCTTTATCTCGATCTAGCAAACATTCCCCTTTTCGAGCTTCATTGTTATTGTCGGTATTGATTTTGATTGGAATAAGTTGCAGGTGCTTCCCTTTTAAATTTGTTCTAGCTTATGTTATTTTTTATTTTGATTTTGTTTGGAACACAATTGATCAGAGTAGCTAGACATTGTAGTTGTTTTCCAAGGGATGCAATTGTTTCCTGGCATTCTGTAAGCCTATCAGCAACCACTGCTAATGACAGAGTTCACATACCATTATTAATTTTCTTCTTTTTTATTCACATCGATGTGTCTATACATGAATGACAAACAACACAAGATAGGTTGAGAGAAAGAACTATCTGTTTTATTTTCAGTTCACCATTTGATCGTTAGCTTCCTGGGCTCTTTTACTAAGCTCATTTATATTTTTTTATGCTTTCCAACTGCTCCTTGCTAGCAGTTTATGTTGTTTGAGTGCTCAAATCCCTTTCTATAATCTTTATTTTCTGTTCAATTTTGAGAGTTGTGTTCTCCTTCTCTAGACACTTAAGCTTGACAAAGATATCAAGATCAGTAAAAGTAGGTGTTGTAGTTGTTTCTCAAGTGCAGTTTTTTCAGATCTCAATTAATTTTTTCTCAATTTCAATTTGTTAAGAAGATCATAATTTAAACATGTACTAGAATTCATATTTTTGTATTTGATGGAAAAAGATAATAAACTAGGTCCATAGTTGAAGATAAGCCTCTGTCTCATCATTTAAACTAGAAGCAAACTTTGCAATCAAAGCTTCTCCTTCCATAGAAATCTCGCTTTCCACCTTCCAATCCAATCCTGGACTGAGCCAGCCACATAATCTGGCGACTCTACCAATCGTGGCCTATTTCTAGTGTCATTGCTGCTAGGACCATAACAGAAGATACCTGTAAGTCTTCTTACAACATATAGAACTTCTTCAGTAATAGGTCTCCACTGCTCAACATATGAAAAATTAATTCCCAGATCAACACTAAGTCCTCTTAGGATGTGCACTGTACGGAGAACATAAAATGGTTCCTCTGGAAAAGCCTATCATCAAAACAAACAATTTTTAGAATTGTTTTACAGTATATGCATATTTAAATCGCCAACTGGTTCAACTGACAACTGTTATCACCATGTGAATGAAGGAAAACCAATGTTGTTAACTGCCAATATGCTATTGTTTCCAAAGGTGGGGACTTATGGTTAAACAATAGGAAAACTACTGAAGTTTACTAGGTGAAGGACATTATATGTGGTTTTGGAATATCACAAGTAAAATTATGGACTGGGATCTTGGCTGCAACAACTAGGAAAGAAAGACATTTTCCTTTCCGTAGCCTAGCAAATTAGGAAAGAAAGATCTATGTTTTCTGACCCTCAGACTTATCTGACCATTCTTTCAACTTCTTAAGTTCTACCCTCAGACTTATCTGACCATTCCTCAACTTCCTAGCTTCTCTCCTAGATTATTGTTCACGAGATCAACACGAGGACTAGTGTTGATCTGGAATTCTGCTTTCAATACATTTCAGTCAGTGCTTTTTATGAGTTGTGTTCTCCTTCTCTAGACACTTAAGCCTGCCAAAGATATTAGGATTAGTAGAAGTAGGCATTGCAGCTTAAATAGTTGTTTCTCAAGTGTAGTTTTTTCAGATTTCAATAACTGGTGTTGATCTGGAATTCTGCTTTCGATATTTGATGTTGGTTTTGTTCAAAATTTACTCATTTGAACTTTGTTTTGCACAGTATGTTTGTTTTTATTCTTAGACCTTTTTTAAATGCATAATTTTTTAAACACATGAGAACTCATTGCTGTTAGTTGAGTTTGGATGTGTCTATTGTTGTTATAAATAAATAATTTCACTAATTTTCACTCTTTTGTAGGAAAAATATCAAGAAATATTACAGAACCAAACACAAACTCAATATGATGTTGATCAATGGAAAGCATATTATCAAGCAGCGGGAGGAGAAAAGAAAAGAAGGATATATGGTCTTGGAGCTCAAGCAAAAGTATTTTATAGACCAAATTTCCGTGTCTCTTCTGGATCTGATGCTTCTGGCTCAGTACCATGTCCAAATTCTCAAACTACACCGATAGAAAATATGGATGAGTTAATAGTGCAATGATTCCTTCACTAACTAATCACTTGCTTCCTATATTTGTAGAGCAGGTACGTGGTTTGATTTCTCCAGCCTCATCTCAGCCAGACTATCCTACCAACCATCCATCAACTATTGCACCTGTAATTCTTGCTCCAACTGCAACAAATATCGATGAGGATCGTGCATCGGTTTCTGAGGAATGATTGTGGCTCTCTAGTCTCTCTTAGTTAGTTTTTGTTGGCTAGATTTTGTTGCAAATGTTTTCGGCTATATATTTTGCATGAAATTTATCATTGGGATATTTTTGAACTTGGTAATATAATTTGCACTTAGCTATGTACTTTGGATCTTGTAGAATATTAATTTCTACGGATTAAGTTAATTTTATGATTATATAATATGTGTTTGAAAATGTGTATTTAATTTCACAAATAAAAAAATATTGATAGATTTGTGACAAATTATTTTCGTCGCTAAATGAATGGGGATGAAATTAGCGACAAAATATTTGGTCGCCCAATATGATGAAACGACGAAATAATATATAAAATGAGGGATAAAATTAAAGATACACAACAATTTTTTTTGTCGCTAAAGAAATTGGTGATGAAATTAGCGACAATAATTTGGTTGCCAATATGTTGAGACAACGAAATAAGTTACAAGAACAGCGACATAAATTACAAAAATAGTGACAAATTTTTCCGTTGCTAATCTTGCCAACGGATAACTTTCGTCGCAAATCCGTCGCTCAGTTTGTGACGGATTCAATTTTTTTGTCGTTAAATAGTTAGCTACGTGAAATATAGAGATAAACAATATTCTGTCGCTAAACCAAAATAGCGACGGAATAAGCTATTTAGCGACCGATTTTGTTTGTCGCTAAACACAGTTTTTTTGTAGTGTAATGTGCATTATATTTAAAGTTTGGTTTTACCATTTTTAAGACTAACAATTTGGTTTCGAAAAACTTATAGTACTCTTTTTGTCCTAATATTATTGTTCATATTAGCAAGATAAAAAATAATAAAATTTGTTTAAATGTTGATTGAACTTCCTCCTCCTCCTCTTCCTCTTCTTCTTCCTCTTCTTCTTTAATAACACATTATCAGCATACCATGATTTTTTATAATACTAATATGATAGAGGGCTTCAGAAAAACCATTATACTTTTGCCTAGGAGATATAAAGTCGTCATAGATAATGTTATATTTTCTCCTAAGTTTTAGAGAAACTTGTTGATTTTTGATGATATTCATAAAAATGATTTTCATATCAAGACAATGGATGAAATGAATCTTGAATATTTTCGTATCACCAAGAATGTCTATGAGAAAACATGTGTTATATATAAGTTCCCTTCTTTAACTTCTAGCTTGTATTGTACAAAGATTAGTGGAATTGAGGCACATTTTATATTAAATAAAAAAATTACTAATCCCATTACATTTGTAGTTTGGCATTATTGTGTGTGACATCCTGGATTTATAATGACGAGATGAATTATAAGAAAATGAATTTGACATTCATAATGTGAAGATTCTTTTAAATGGTGAATTTTTTTATTTGTTATCAAGACAAGTTAATTATGAGAATATCACCAATAAAAGTTGTGATTGAGCCCCCTACGTTTTTATAACATATACATGAGAATATTTGTGGACTTATTCATCCACCTGGATCGTTTAAACACTTTATGATCCTAATAGGGCATCCTTTAGATGGTTGAATGTCTGGCTATTGTCATCTCACAGTTTGGCCATTGAAAAATTGTTGGGACAAATATAAAGATTATAAGTATAGTTTGATAATAAGATCTAGTTTATTTGCCTTGATAATGCTGCGAAGCTTTCATCCCATATTTTTAAAGATTATTGCCTATTAATTAGATAAAAATTGAATATGTTGTAGCTCATGTACTTACTTAAAATGGCCTTGTTGAGTTATTAATTAAACATCGGTAGTTGATATTATGACCATTATTTAGGAAAACTAGATTGTCCATATTTATGTGGGGTCACGCGATTCTGTATGCTAAAACACTTTTTTGTCTTATACCGATATATTATGATATGTTTTCTTTAATGTCGTTGATTTTGGATGAAGAACTATAATGGATGGGAGGAGAGGGGGATTCTATGCCTAGAGGTCAATTTATTTCTTATATGTTTAATGAATCGTTCCCGTTGTTATGGAAAAGCCAATGGGGAAGGAATTTGGGCCAGAAAACTTCTGAGTAGTAACTTGGAAATTTCTAGCCTAGGCCAGACTTGTATGAAATTCAGGTGAGGTCTAGGGAAATCTGGTAATGGATGAGGGATTTAAATGTGAGTTTGATCACGTGAGTGGATAGCTAAGACGTTAAGGAGCCTGTTCGGATTTACGGAATCATATTTGGGCGAGTAGAACTCCCGAAATTGATCTTGGCGTGAAAGGGTAGTTTTAGAACGTCTCGGTTTGAAGGTGTGTTGTGAAATGGGATCTTGGAACTCAAATTCTGAGGTTCTGTCTTTGTCCAAGCCACTGGGGAGGGATTAATGTCACAAGGGCGGGGCCGCTGTGGCGGGATAGCGACCGCCGTGGCAGGCCAATCGTGACTTAAATCAGGGAAAACCCCCAAAATCATTTTTTTTGCAAAACTTCATTCTTGAAAGCTAGGGGACGACCCAAGGCAGTTTCTTATCATATTTCCACGATTTCTCTTACTGAATGTAAGTTAATTACTCCCCTAATACTTATTTAGATTCCTAGAACTTTGAATCCTCGTTAATTATAGTCGGGGGAGGGTTTTGGCCTGATGATTAATGGTGGTAAAAGCCCTAGTCGAACATTAGGATCATAGGTTTGGGCCTTGGGTTGATATATTGATATAATTCGGGTAAATTGGGCCTTGTTTATTGATACTTGCGTTGATTACTTGTTTATAGACCAAGAATAAGATGAAATACTTCGGAAAGGGAAGGCTCATGTGTTTTAGGAGTATTTAGGCTTGGTTTCGAGGTAGGTTATTATTTGACTTCTTGTTATGTTATTTATGCTTGTTCATTGCTTCATTGTATGAATGCATTTATGTGAATAGGGAAACACAAACCGAATCATATGAAGTGATTCTGTGAACAATTACATGCCAAGAACCTAATCCTTGACTGTGACTATGTGCACTGTTCATTTTGGTGTGATTGTGATTGTGGTTGTTCTGACTAGACCAAGTGTTACATTCTGACACATATATTGGACCGGGTGTCACATTCTGACACATATATTGGAGAGGGTGTCACGTTTTGACACATATATTAGATCGGGTGTCACGTTCTGACAAATGTATATTGGATCGGGTGTCACGTTCTGATAACTAACCATTTGGGTGAGGGTTCTATGAGATAACCACTTGTGATTATTACATATATAATTACCTATTGTTGTTGGGAAATTGTATGCTTCTGCTAAAATGATGATTGAATTATGCACTTTGTATATGTGTGTATACTGTGATGTAATGACTTTCTTGTATTACGCTACTGGAGTAGCCGCCTGATCCTTCCAGAACACAGTGGTTTCGTGTACTGATACTGCACTTGCTCTTTCTTTGTTGAGTACATGACATCTTCAGGCGGCTACTAACAGACCTCAACTAGGAGATCTTTGATCGAGACCGGATTCAAGGGTGAACCAGTTCTTTTAGGCTGCCATGGATCCATCACTAGTTTAGTCCATTCCTTTCGGAGTCAAACTATATGTTTAGGTTGTTTATGTTTAGTTTTTGAGGTTGCACCCCTTTTTCTTAGTCTTGTTGGGTAATAGAGTTTTGGTACAATGACTAGGGGTTGAAATTCCGCAATAGTGTGTTTGTTAGACCTTCATAGTTTATGGGAACTCCGTATTTTATTTAGCCATTTAAACCTGCTTTCATATCTTTAAATGCTTTAGTTTTCTTAAACTTGCTTAGTTGGGTTGTAGTAGTGGTTCTCCCACTGGAGGGTTGGTGTGGGTGCCAATCACGGCGGTATGGGTCGTGACAAAGTTGGTATTAGAGCCCTAGGTTCGTTAATCTCATTGTACCAAAACGAGTCTAGTAGAGTCTTACGAAACAGTACAGAGACGTCTAAATTTTTCTTCGAGAGGCTACATGAATTTGAAAATGCTCTCTACCTTCTTCTCCGTTTGTGTTATGACTTGATTCCAATTGTTATCTGGTGATCCAAATTGGTATGAAATCTCCTTCACTCTTTTGTCTGTAGATGGTTAACATGCGATACATTGGCATCAGACCCGTAGCTCTCATTAATGAGCCAGCAGAGGAGTCCGCAGCCAGAGGTCGTGGTCGAGGCAGGCGTAGGGGAAGAGGAAGGGGTAGAGGCCGAGGAAGAGTGGTACCCACTAGGGATGGAACCCCAACTGAGAATGTTCCTAGGGAAGAGGCCCATCCTGCACCCCAAGAAGAGGTAGAAGAGAATGTGGAGATCGAAGACGAGGAGGATGTTAGACTAGAGTAGGATGCGCAAGCTGGGAATACCGGCATTCCTCCCTTAGACCCAGGGTTAGCTTAGCAGATCATGACCTTTTAAAGGGGTTGGTCATCCCTGAAGTCCTTCGCACACTGCAAATTGCTCAACCTCTGATCAACCGGCCCGTTACTGATACTATTCCCAGAGTGGATGGGGCATTAGGCCTGATGCTTTCTTCTTTCCCCTATTGGGTCCTGTGACGACTGGTACTGAGCATGAGATGTTGACTATGTTTTTACAGATGAAGCCACCTGTGTTCAATGGTTCTGAGAGTGAGGATGCCTATGAGTTCATTCTGGATTGCTATGATAGGCTTCATAAGTTAGGTATTGTACACCAGCATGGAGTAGAATTTGTGACCTTTCGGCTTCAAGGTGAGGTTAAGCAATTGTGGAGGGCCTATGTAGAATGCAAATCGCCAGTCTTTGCCCCACTCACTTGGATGCAGTTCCATGCTCTGTTCCTGGAGAAGTATGTACCCCATACTTTGAGGGATTGCAAGAAGGATGAGTTTATGGCTTTAGAGCAGGGTGACATGAGTGTAGCTGTCTATGAGGCGAAGTTCCATGTGTTGTCCAGATATGCTACCCAGTTGGTAACTACAGATGAGGAGAGGGTTCGTCTATTCGTCAAAGGATTGAACCCCGAGTTGCAGGTATTATGTGTTCCATGACCTCTGTAGGTAAAATTTTAATGAGGTAACATACTTTGTAAAGAAAGTGGAAGGAGTTCGACCTGATGGGCAGGCCAAGGCTTTGGCTAAGAAGCCCAAGAGCATAGGTAACTTTCATGGTTCCTACTCCAGAGGTTTATGTAGGCCGATGATTACAGCTTGGCCAATTCAATCATCCCTACCCACTTCTACAGGTGGTTACTCGGGACCATAGCAGAATTTCATTCAGGATAGTCAGGGATCCACACCTACGTCAGGCAGCATGCCATCTTTTGACCGCAGTTATTACAATTGTGGATAACCTGGGCATAAGAGGAGAGATTGTCCCCATCCGCACATGTCTGACCCCGTGCAACAACAGACCAGAGCAATGGTACCAGCGGGCAGTGATAGTAATGGCAAAAGACGTCCAAAAGGTGGGCGAGGAGGAAATCAGAGGTGTCGTGGAGGCCAGGGAAATGGTAATGCAGATAGAGGAGTAGTGCAGCCAAGTAAGAAGGTTGCCAGTCAAGATGACATGGCTCAGTTTTATGCCTTTCTAGGCAAGACCAAGGCTGAGGTGTCTGATGCAGTGATCACATGTACTATTCTTGTATGTGAACTGATGGCTACTATTTTGTTTAATCTGGGTTCTACTTATTCATTTGTGTTAGTTCAGTTTGTCTGGGGATTTGATGCGGTATGTGATGTGCTTGATGGCCCCATCCATGTTTCTACCCAGTTGGAGACTCTATCATAGTCACCCATGTGATTGTGTTTCTCCTATTTTGTTTATGGGTTTTCAAACTTGGGCTGACTTGGTTATTCTGGATATAACTAACGTTGATATAAGCTTAGGCATGAGTTGGTTGTATCCCTATTATGTTGTTCTTAATTGTAATGCTAAGCCCGTGACTCTAGAGATCCCGAGTAGCGAAAGGTTAGAGTGGGAAAAGGTGTACAAACCTAAGCCAACTAAGGTCATATCTTTCGTTCAGGCTAGGAAACTGGCAAGGCAGGGGTGTTTGGCATATTTGGCTTATATTCGGGATGTTTATGCTGAGTCTCTCTCTATGGCATCTATTCCTGTAGAGTCTAAATTTAAGGAAGTGTTTCCTAGGGATATAGATTTTTGCATTGACTTGGAACCGGGCACTCACTCCATCTCCATTCCTCCTTATCGCATGGCTCCGGTAGAATTAAGAGAGCTTAAAGCTCAAATAGAAAAGCTTCTTGATAAAGGTTTCATCTATCCTAGTGCTTCCCGGCGGGGTGCTCTTGTATTGTTTGTTAAGAAGAAGGATGATAGTATGAGGATGTGCATAGAATACCGGCAATTGAATAGGGTAACCATTCTAAATAAGTATATGTTGCCTGGGATAGATGATCTCTTTGACCAGTTGTAGGGTGCATCATTTTTCTCTAAGATTGACCTAAGGTCTGGTTACCATCAGTTAAAGTTTAGGCCTGAGGATGTACCCAAAACGGCATTCAGGACCCGCTATGGACTATGAATTCTTAGTGATGTTGTTTGGGTTGACCAATGCCCCTGCAGCCCTCATGAATTTGATGAACGGTGTGTTCAAACCCTTTCTAGAATCTTTTGTTATCGTCTTTATTGATGACATCTTGGTTTATTCGAAGAGTAAGGAAGAGTATACCGACCATCTTCGTATCATTTTGGGTGTCCTTGGACAACAAAATTTGTATGCAATATTTTCCAAGTGTGAGTTCTGGTTAACTTAGTTTTCTTTTTGGGGCACGTGGTTTCAAATGAAGGGGTAATGGTAGATCCCCAAAAGATCGAAGTAGTCAAGAATTGGGTCCGGCCTAACTCTGTGACTGAAGTTAGGAGTTTCATGGGGCTCGCCAGCTACTATCATCGGTTTGTGAACAATTTTATTTCAATCACCATGCTTTTGACAAGGCTGACTAAAAAGGAGGTGCCTTTTGAGTGGACTGACAAATGTGAAGAGAGCTTCCAGGAACTCAAGACTCTTTTGACAATAGCACCTATTCTAACATTGTCGGTGGAAGGTAAATATTTCATTATTTATTGTGATGCTTCACATTCGGGCTTGGGTGATGTCTTGATGTAGGAAATAAATGTCATGGCTTAAGCATCGCGACAGCTGAAGGTGCATGAGAGAAATTACCCAACACATGACTTAGAGTTGGTAGCGGTAGTGTTTGCTCTCAAGATCTGGTGGCATTACCTTTATGGTGTCAAGTGTGAGGTGTTTACTGATCATCGTAGTCTACAACATGTATTCACTCAAAAGGACCTGAATCTGAGGCAGAGAAGGTGGATTGAGTTACTCAAGGATTATGATGTTACCATCCAGTATCATCTGGATAAGGCTAATGTGGTGACAGACACACTAAGCCGGAAGACGGTAAGTATGGGTAGTCTAGCTTGTTTGGGTGTGTCCAAGCGACCCTTATCCAAGGAGATTCAGACGTTAGAGTCTAAGTTCATGCAATTGGGCATCTCAAAGAAAGGTGGGGTGTTAGGTAACATTGAGATTAGGCCCATATTCATTGAGGAGATTAAGGCCAAGCAGTTTGAGGATGAGAGTTTGAATGAGCTCAGAAAGAAGACAATGTCTGGTAAGGCAAAAGATGTGGTTCTTGATGCGGGAGGTGTGCTCAGTTTTAAGGGAAGAATTTGTGTTACTCAAGTGGATGACTTGATTCAGAAGATGTTGATTGAATCCCATGGTTCACGGTATTTCATTCATCTGGTTGTGACCGAGATGTACTGAGATTTGGAACGTCTTTATTGGTGGCCTGGCATGAAGAAAGACATAGCTGAGTTTGTGGCTAAGTGCCAAAACTATCAGCAAGTAAAGTATGAGCACCAAAGGCCTGCAGGTTTGCTTCAGCGAATTCCAATTCCAGAATGGAAGTGGGAAATGATAGCTACGGATTTCGTGGTTGGTCTTCCCAAGACCTTGGGAAAGTTTGACTCCATTTGGGTGGTGGTTGACAGGCAGACTAAGTTAGCCCACTTCATTTCAGTCAGAGTAGATTATAATGCTCAACAATTGGCTATGGTTTATGTGAAAGAGATAGTGAGGCTGCATAAGGTGCCCCTTTCTATCATCTCGGACTATGGCACACAATTCACATCCAAGTTTTAGGGAAAATTGCATGAGGAGTTGGGCACTCAACTCACTTTTAGCACCATTTTCTATCCACAGACAGATGGGGAGTCAAAGAGAACAATTCAAGTGTTAGAGGACATGTTGAAAGCATATGTGATTGACTTTGAAAGTCATTGGGATAAGTTCCTACCTTTGTGTGAGTTCTTCTATAATAACAGTTACCTCTCTAGCATTGACATGGCACCGTTCGAGGCACTTTATGGGAGGTGATGTAGATCACCCATAGGGTGGTTTGAGGATGTAGATGTGAAACCTATGGGGGTTGATTTGGTGAAAGATTCTTAGGATAAGGCAAGAAGCACCCAAGCTAAGCTTCTAGCACCCCAGAGTCGATAGAAAAAGTATATAGACCGTAAGGTAAGGGACATGTCACGCTCCGAGCCTACACCCTGAGAGGGACTGGCATTCGAGAACCATTATTGGCCCAAGCGAACCCTTGGCCTGACTTATCACTTAGCGGAAGACTTAAATAACTTGAAACAATATCAAAAAATAAACTCGTGCAATAAACTTAAAATGTCTCAAAAGAAACATTCAACTAGCCAAAATGGCAACTCAAGTCTCAACATCAAACAACTGAAATATAAGACTAAAGAACTTATATCTAACTGTCTATGAAGCCTCTAGATACTAAGAGGGATATCAGGACAAGACCCCCGATCATCCTAACAACTGAAATAACCAAAAGCAATAAAGCAAAATTAACCAAAGGGGTTCTTTGGAAAGGAAGGAGGCTCATCAACTGACTCTGAGTGCTTAATTGGATCAACGAGGCACTGGATGCTGATCCTAATTACCTATATCTGTATCATAAAACGATGCAAGCCAAATGGCATCAGTACATTGAATGTACGAGGAAGCAAAGGGAAAACTAAACATGACATAAGCTTGAACTGAATTCTGAAAGAAACACTTACCTCAGCTTTACTCAATTCATGGATACTCAACTCAACACAGAAATAAACAATAGTAAAGGTGCAGTTTATATAATGCATTTAAACAGTAAATAGCAACTCAATGTATTTAAATAAATACAATAAGAACTCAATTTATAGATAAATTAATATAATCATGTGGGAGTTTCTCTAACCGAAAACCATTACTATGAGCTATATGATACAATGCCTCGCCCACGCTGCCAGAATTGTCTTATACCTTGCCGGAGTGTAGAACCTCTCAATGAACTGGATCCATTAGTCTATGCTAAAAAGAACTAAGGAATCATCTAAAAAGTATGACCCTTTCTACCCACGATGGCTACATGGTCTATGGAGACTTGAGTTATTATGAACTCGTCCCCATATCGGTGCTCAATACTACTCCCAAAATACTCAGCTCATATGTTTACAAACAAGAACTCTTTCTGTGGTTATAGATAATTACTCAAAAACTATCTCAAAGGCTCTCTTGGAAATCAGTGTTTTCTCTTTTATTTAAATGTCAAAACATTTACTCTTTGGGAATACTTAATTCCCATACACTTTTTTTGAAGAAATGAACTTCATTTGTTACTCTTACTTAACTCAAAACTCAAGTCTTAAAACAAGTTTAGAAAATTTGCGAAAGACTTTTTGAAAGGACTATAAGAACTCTTTTGTTACTCTTACTTAACTCAAAACTCAAGTCTTAAAACAAGTTTAAAAAATTTGCGAAAGACTTTTTGAAAGGACTATAAGAACTCTTTAGACTTGGATCTTAACTTTCTTCGAATTGGAATATATGGAATGAAGGATTGTGATTTGTGATAGGAAAGATCTCATGATGTTTAGGATTGTTTTTAGATAGTTATACATGAGAAGCGATAAAAAAATCATTGTGCGGAAACAAGTCCACGATGCGGAGATGTATTTAATATTTGATCATGAAATTTATTTTTGAAACAGAGGATTCCGCATCTTCTCCGCGATGCAAAGGTGATTTTTGTGCACTAGGGGAGCAAGTCTGCGACGCGAACCTGCGTGCCGAAACCTTCTCCACTTTTTCCTTCTCCATTTTCTCATCCCAATTCACCTAAATTTGATTCTTTTTCTTAATTCCTCTTTAGTTTCAGTTACACAGTATATGTAGACATGATTCTAACTCAAAACAACTCTAAAATCGGAACGATTCCATCAAGAACTCAACAATCCCACCAAATCCCAAGAACTAAAGCCAATTTCAAGAACATAATTCAAGAACGTCATACTTTCAACTTTCTAGAACGAATTCCGTTGAAATAATCATGATTGGAACGTGGGTGAATGAACCCAATGCTATGACGTAGGATTGAATCCTTGGCGAAATCCACAACCAAAAATGCAAGAACTTGATGAATCTTGAACTTTTCTTCTCCTTTCTCCTCTTTTCTCATCTCTCACAGCCCTAGCGTATTTCTTAATTGCGTAAACTGAACTAACTCACTTAACATCCCAAATAACTTACTAAAAAGGAATTAGTTTAATTGGGTAATGAAAAGACCATAATACCCTTCAAAAATCTGGTTTTGACTTTCCTTATCTAGACAACCCAACTTCAAATGGGCCTATCTCCCTCATACTAACTCGAAATTGAGAAAACTCGGTGGCGTTGGAAAGATAATTCAAAAATATTTCCTACGGTATCTTGTAGCACACCTAAAGCATCCTGATCTAGGAGTTATGGTTGTTTGAAATTGACTCAAAACTTAAACTTAACATAACTTAAACAATTTTCCAGATTCTTTCAAAAAATGACTCTTTCTAATTCCATATGTTTCACTTAGCGAGGTGTTACAATATCTCTCCCTTGAGAACATTCGTCCAGGAATGAGATTACTCTTAGTAGACTAAGGGCATAACATCTAACATTCAGCTCAAACACCCAACAAGCAAATCTTAACACATCAAGCATATAAATTAAATAGTACTAAGAAGAGATGTGGATATCGCTTCTTCATATCCTCTTCAGCTTCCCAAGTAGCTTCCTCAACAACCATATTTCTCCAAAGAAATTTGACTGATGCTACTTCCTTGGTCCTCAACTTGCGAACTTGACGGTTTAGAATTTGAATAGGGAGCTCCTCATAAGACAAACTATCCTTGATACCAATATCTTAAGTTGGTATAATAAGTGAAGGATCTCCCATGCAATTCTTCAACATAGAAATATGAACTACTGGATGGACCGCTACTAAGTCTTGTGATAGCTCTAACTCATAAGCTACATTGTCAATTCTCTTGGATATTCTGTAAGGTCCAATATACCGGAGACTAAGCTTCCCCTTCTTACCAAATCTCATAACACCCTTCATGGGTGAAACTTTCAAGTATACCCAATCATCTACCTCAAACTCTAACTCCCTCATCCTAACATCAATATAGGATTTTTGACGACTCTACGCTATTTTCAACCTTTCTTGAATCATTCACTTTCTCCATAGCTTAATGAAATAAGTCTGGTCCTATCAACCCAGCTTTACCAACTTCAAAGCATCGAATAGGAGATCTGCATCTTCTCCCATAAAGAGCTTCATAAGGAGTCATCTGGATGCTAGAATGGTAACTATTGTTATAAGGAAACTCAATCATAGGTAGGTGATAATCCATTACCTTTTAAATTAATAACACAAGCCCTCAACATATCTTCTGAAGTTTGAATAGTGCGCTCGGCTTGACCATCTGTTTGAGGATGAAAAGCAGTACTTAAGTTCACCTTTGAACCTAAGCCTTTCTGAAAATTGTGCATCTCTATCTGATATAATCAAAACAGGAACTCCATGAAGTCTAACTACCTCTTCAAGATACAATTTCGCATAATCCTCCGTTGAATGGGTAGTCTTTACCGGCAAAAAATGGGCTTATTTTGTCATTCGATCAACAATCACCCAAATGGAATCATGTTGCATGCGAGACCGCGACAAACCAGTAATAAAGTTCATATTGATCATCTCCCACTTCCACTCAGGAACCTCTATATTTTGAGTCATTCCACCGGGCCTTTAATGCTCTACCTTAACTTCTTGGCAATTCAGGCACTTAGCAACAAACTCTGCAAAGCCCTTCTTCGTACTACTCCACCAATAAACTTCTCTCAAGTCACAATACATCTTTGTGGAACCCGGATGGATAGAATATCTGGAGCTAAGGGCTTCCTCCATTATCCTCTCTTAGAGTTCATCCACCCTTGGTACACACAACCTACCTTGATACCTCAATACACCATCTCCCCCTTGTTCAAAAATCATTACTTTTTGCTTATGAACATTTGCCTTCAATTCAAGCAAAATAAGATCTTGGTCTTGTTTCTCTTTCACTTTTAACACTAATGATGATTCAGCCCCATTCATCACCACTACTCCTCCTTCGCTGGAATCCATTAGGTAAACTCCCAATCGTGCAAGTCTGTGCACATCTTTTGCTAACTCTCTCTTATCTTCATCAACATGGGCGGTACTACCCATAGACAACCTGCTCAAAGCATCAACAACCATATTAGCCTTACCTGAGTGATATAGAATACTCATGTCATAATCCTTGAGTAACTCTAACCACCTCCTCTATCTGAGATTAAGCTCTTTCTGACTGAACACATACTGAAAGCGCTTATGATCGGTGAACACATCTACATGAACACCATAAAGATAGTGACACCATATTTTCAGAGAAAATCCTACGATAGTCAACTCTAGATCATGGGTTGGATAATTCATCGTGTGAACTTTCAGCTGTCTGGAGGCATAAGTTATAACTTTATCATTCTGCATTAACACACAACTCAAACCAACTCTGGACGTATCACAATACACCACAAAACCTTGAGTACCTTCTGGTAAGGTCAATACTGGGCAGTAGTCAATGACTTTTTTGATTCCTGAAAGCTTTTTTCAGAAGCTTCAGACCATTAGAACTTCACTGTTTTCTAATTTAACTTGGTCAAAGGGGATGAAATAGACGAGAACCCCATTATGAATCTTTTCTAATATCCAGCCAACCCCAAAAAACTCCTAATATTAGTTGGAGATGTGGGTCTAGGAAAACTCTGCACTGCCTCTATCTTCTGGGTATTAACTTTAATTCCCTCACTGGAAACAATGTGCCCTAAGAATGCCACAGACTCAAGACAAAACTCACAATTAGAGAACTTGGCATACAACTCTATATCCTTTAGAGTTTGGAGAACTATTCTGAGATGGCTAGCATAATCTTCCTCATTCCTCGAATAGATTAGAATGTCATCAATTAATACGATAACAAACATATCTAAATAAGGCTTGAATAGTCTATTCATAAGGTCCATGAACTTTCCAGGTGCATAGTTAAACCGAATGACATGACCAGAAACTCATAATGACCATAATGGATCTTGAAAGCTGTCTTCAGAATGGCACATGTCATTACTCTTAACTGATGGTAGCCAGAGGTTTATATTAAAGAAACAAGTGGCACCCTGAAGTTGATCGAACAAATCATCAATTCTCGGAAGAGGATACTTATTCTTGATGGTAACCTTGTTCAACTGATGGTAATCTATACACATTCTAAGGGAACCATCCTTCTCCTTCACAAACAAGACTGGAGCTCCCCAAGGTGAGACACTTGGCCAAATAAAACCCATATCAAGGATATCTTTCAACAGTTCTTTTAGATCTTTTAACTCTGCTGGTGAGATTCTATATGGTGGAATCGATATTGGACGAGTATTAGAAATAATATCTATACCAAAGTCTATTTCTCTTTCAGGAGGGACTCCGGGTAGAGCATCTGGAAACTCACTCACGACTGGAACTGACTCAATAGGAGGTGTCTCAACACTAGAATCATTTACTCTGACTAAGTGATAGACACAACCGTTGGAAACTAACTTTCTCACCTTAAGGTATGAAATGAAACGACCATTAGGCACTACTGAACTGCTACTCCACTCTATAAATGGCTCATTAGAAATTTGGAACCTAACAATTCGAGTTCTACAATCAATAGAGGCATAACAGGCATGAAGCTAGTCCATACCTAGAATGACATCAAAATCTACCATGTCTAACTCAACTAAATCAGTCATGGTGCTTTTATGAATTATGGAAATACACAATCACGATAGACTCTCTCAGATAGAATAGACTCACCAACATGTATAGAAACACTGAAGAGCTCACAAAGTTTCTCAGGAGAACATCAAAATTCATTGCAACATAAGGAGTCACAATAGATACACTCGCTCCTGGATCTAACAAAGCATAAACATCAAAAGTAAAAACTTTGATCATACTAGTGACAACATCTAGAGAATTCTCTTTCTCTTGAAGACTAGTGATCACATAAAGGCGGTTTGATCCTCTGCCAGTACCTGAAGTAGCTCCTCTAGCTGCAGCCCTGTCTGGTGGAGCAACTGAAGAAGATTGGGCTCTATTTCCCCTATTTCCATTTCCCTGCTTGTTCTTCAAACACTCTTTCATGAAGTGACCCTCTTGACTGCAGTTGAAACATCCTATAGAGCTATCACGACAAGGACCTGGGTGGTTCCTACCAAACTTAGCACATGTAGGAGCCCATTTACCTCCTTGTGCCACACTACCTTGAGACTGAGCATGTCTAGCTCTGAAGTTCTACGAATTCTAACTATTATACTCACATTTGTTCCTTGGTGCAGGTGCACTAGCAGATGATGGAGCAGGTCCTTTTTTCTTATGTTGAAAGGAGGAACGGTTCACATTACTCCTTTGCTACTCGGACTCATTCCCTATCTTAGCCTTTTTGTTTTTGAATTCTTCCCTATCCCTCAGTTTCTCTTCCTCAACCTGCTGCACATAAACCATCAACCTTTCTATATCCATGTCCCTTATTCGTATAGTTGCCTTGCCCTGTTTGCTTGATAGACGAGACAACCCAACAATAAATAAACTCATCCAGCTTCTCATTTCTGCACCCATCTCTAAAGCATATCGAGAAAGTTGGGTGAACTTCAAATTGTACTTATGAACACTTAGTGAATCCTGCTTAAAAGAAAGGAATTCTCTTACCTTGGCTTCTCTCAGTTAACGGGGAAAGAAACGCCCGAAGAAAGCCTCCTCAAACATAACCCAACTAATAATTAGTGAACCTCAACGCTACCCTTCTTCCACTGGTCAACCGAAGTCCTAGCAATACTCTTCAGTTGATATGCAGCTAGTTCCAATCGCTCTGCATCAGCAAAGTGCACAACCTCAAACATCTTTCGCAGTTCCTCTACAAAGCTTTTCGAATCCTCAGTAGTGCTTGTACCAGTGAAGCTTAGAGGATTCATCCTCAAGAACTCATGGATCCTCGAAATATAATTCCCTTCTTATCGGTTCAACCTCTGCCCAGCATGGTTGCTCACATCTTGACTTAACATTTTGATCGCTTCCCTGAACATAGCATTGGTGACTTCCCCTTAGGGTTGCACTTCAGGTGCATTAGGTACCTCTTACTCCTAAAGGTTCCGTCTAGAAGGATGACCTCGGAAAGCTCTTCGTGGAGGCATGATCAACTGAAATACACGCACAAGCATGAGTTAGAAAGAGACTTTATAGAGATGAACTCTATTGCACGAAATGAGTATGAAAGAAGTGAGATAGTTCATAAATGTCGCAGCCTCCTAATTATAGATATGGTGAGCTTCATACCATTAACTAGGACTATACGGATACGACTTCATAGACTTCCTATGACTCTTGAACTCTATTCTCTGATACCAAAATTGTCACTCCCCGAGCCTACACCCTATGCGGGATTGGCACTCAAGAACCATTGTTGGCCCCAAGCAAACCCTTGGCCTGGTTTAGCACTTAGCGGAAGACTTAAATAACTAAAGACAGTCTCGAAAGATAAACTCATGCAATCAACTTAGAATGTCTTAAAAGAGTCATTCAACTTGCCAAATGGCAACGCAAGTCACAACATCAAACAACTGAAATATCAGACTAAAGAACTCATATCTAACTGTCTATGAAGCCTCTAGATACTAAAAGGGATGTTGGGACAAGACCCCTGATCTTCCTACCAACTGAAATAACCAAAAGAAATAATGCAAAATATAACCAAATGGGTCCTCCGGAAAGGAAGGAGGCTCACCAACTGACTCTGAGTGCTCAACAGGATCAACGGGTGCTGGATGTTGATCCTGATTATCTATATCTGCATCATAAAATGATGCAGGCCAAATGGCATCAGTACATTGAATGTACGAGCAAGCGAGGGGAAAACTAAACATGACATAAGCTTAAACTAAATTCTGAAAGAAACACTTACCTCAGCTTTATTCAACTCATAGATACTCAACTCAACGTAGAAATAAACAACAGTAAAGGTGCAGTTTATATAAAGCATTTAAACAGTAAATAGCAACTTAATGTATTTAAATAAATACAATAACAACTCAATTTATATATAAAGTAATATAATCTTGTAGGAGTCTCTCTAACCGAAAACCATCACTATGAGCTATGTGATGATACAACGTCTCCCCCACACTGCTAGAACTGTCCTACACCTTGCTGGAGTATAGAACCTCTCAACTAAGTGGATCCACTAGTCTATGCCTAAAATCACTAAGGAATCATCTAAAAAGTATGACCATTTCTACCCACGATGGCTACATGGTTTATGGAGACTTGAGTTATTATGAACTCATCCCCATATCAGTGCTCAATACTACTCCCAAAATACTCAGCTCATATGTTTAAAAACAAAAAACGCTTTCTGTGGTTTGATATAATTACTCAAAAAGTAGCTCAAAGGCTCTCTTGGAAATCAGTGTTTTCTCTCTTATTTAAATGTCAAAACATTTACTATTTGGGAATACTTTGTTCCCATATACTCTTTTTGAAGAAATGAACTTCATTTGTTACTCTTACTTAGATCAAAACTCAAGTCCTAAAATAAGTTTAAAACATTTGCAAAAGATTTTTTGGAAGGACTCTAAGAATTATCTAGACTTGGCTCTTAACTTTCCTTGATTTTAAATTTATGGATTCAAGGATTGTGATTTTTGATAGGAAAGATCTCATGATGTTTAGGAGTGTTATAGGTAGTTAAACATGAGAAACAATCAAGAAATCACTGTATAGAAACAAGTCCGCGACGCGGAGATGCATTTATATATTTGATCGCAAAATCTATTTTTGAAACAGAGGAGTCGCGTCTTCTCCGGGACACGGAGGTAATTTTTGTGCACTGGGGGAGCAAGTCCACAACATGGACCTGCATGCTGAAACCTGCTCGACTTTTTCGTTCTCCATTTTCTCAACCTATTTCCCCTAAATTCGATTCTTTTTCATAATTCATCTTTAGTTTCGGTACCCAGTATATGTACACATGATTCTAACTCAAAACAACTCTAAAATCGACACGATTCCATCAAGAACTCAACAATCCTATCAAATCTCAAGAACTAAAGCCAATTTCAAGAACATGATTCAAGAACATCATAGTTTCAACTTACTAGAACGAAGTCCACTGAAATAAACATGATTGGCGCGTGGGTAAATGAACCCAACTCTATGAAAGTCTCACATACCTCGTAGGATTGATTCCTTTGCTAAATCCACAACTAAAATCGCAAGAACTTGACAAATCTTGAACTTTTCTTCTCCTTTCTCCTCTTGTATCTTCTCTCACAGCCCTAGCTTATTTCTTAATTGCGTAAACTGAACTAACTTAGTTTAGACTCCAAATAACTTACTAAAAACAAAATAGTTTAATTGGGTAATGAAAATACCATAATACCTTACAAAAATCCAGTTTTGACTTTCCTTATCTAGACAACCTAACTTCAAATGCACATATCTCCCACATACGAACTCGAAATTGAGTAGACTCGACGGTGTTGGAAAGATAATTAAAAGATATATCCTACGGTATCTTGTAGAATACCTAACTCATCCTGATCTATGAGTTATAGTCATTTGAAATTGACCCAAAACTTAAACTTAACATAACTTAAACAATTTTCCAGATTTTTCATTCGTTCCAAAAATGACTCTTTCTAATTCCAGCTCATTCACTTAGCGAGGTGTTACATGACATGACATTCCAGGTTGGTGAGCGAGTTCTTGTTAAAGTGTCACCCATAAAGGGGTGATAAGATTCGGCAACAAGGGCAAGTTTAGTTCTCGATACATAGGGCCATTTGAGATTCTTGACTGTGTAGGGCTAGTGGCTTATAGGTTAGCTTTACCGCCTAGCCTATCTGGAGTCCATCTAGTGTTTCGTGTGTCCATGTTGAAAAACTATCAGGGGGACGGAGATTACATCATAAGGTGGGACTTAGTTTTGTTAGACAAAGACCTTTAGTGTGAGGAGTAACTAGTTGCAATTCTTGATCGCGATGTTCGGAAGCTGAGGACTAAGGAGATAAAGTCTGTGAAAGCTCAATGGAAGCATCGTCCAGTCGAGGAAGCTACTTGGTAAACTGAGAGGGAAATGCGAGACAAGTATCCCCAGTTATTCGATGATTCGGGTACTACTCTACTCTTGCCTTAGCCCGTTTCTCCTAGTTTGTTACTCAGAGATGAGTGATGGGTGAATTGGTATCTATTGTAATGACCCCTTCTCGTCGTTATGAAAAGCCAATGGGGAAGGAATTTGGGCCAGAAAACTCCTGAGTAGTAACTTGGAAATTTCTAGCCTAGGCCAGACTTGGACGAAATCTGAGTCATGTGAGGTCTAGGGCAGTATGGTAATGGATAATGCATTTAATTGTGAGTTTTATTGCTTGAGTGGATAGCTAAGACGTTAAGGAGCCTATACGACTTTACAAAATCAAATTTAGGAGAGTAGAACTCCCGAAACTAATCTTGGCGTGAAACGGTAGTTTTAGAATGTCCCGGTTTGAAGGTGTGTTGTGAAATGGGAGCTTGGAACTCAAATTCCGAGGTTATGTCTTCATGCAAGCCATTGGGGTGAGATTAATGCCGTCAGGGCAGTGTCGTTGTGGCGGGCCAGTCGTAACTTAAATCGGGGAAAAACCCCAAAATTGTTATTTTTTGCAACACTTCGCTCTTGAGAGCTTAGGGACGACCCATGGCAGTTTCATATCAGATTTCCACGATTTCTCTCGCTAAAGGTAAGTTAAAATTACTCCTCTAATCCACATTTTGATTCCTAGATCTTAGAATCCTTGCTAATTATAGTTGGGGCAAGGTTTTGGCGTGAAGATTAATGGTGGGAAAAGCCCAAGTTGAACATTAGGATCATGGGTTTGGACTTGGGTTGATATTTTGATATAATCCAGGTAAATTAGGCCTTGTTTATTGATTGTTGCATGAATTACTTGTTTATAGATCAAGAACAAGCCGAAAGACTTCGGAAAGGGAAGGCTCATGTGTCTTAGGAGTATTCAAGCTTGGTTTCGTGGTAGGTGATGGTTTGACTTTTTATTGTGTTATATATGCTTATTCATGGCTTGATTGTATGCATGTATGTATGTGAATAGGTAAACAGGAACCGAATCAAATGAAATTATTATGTGTGAACAATTACATGCCATGAACTTGTTGCTTGACTATGTAACTATGTGCACTGTTCATTGTGGTGTGATTGTGACTGTGGTTGTGATGACTGGACCGGGTGTCACGTTTCAATACATATTGTCAATCCCCAAGCCTACACCCTAGGCGGGACTGGCAGTCGAGAACCATTACTGGCCCCAAGCTAAGCCTTGGTCTTGCTAGACTCTCAGCAGAAGACTTTAAGCATTAAGAATAGAATTCAAATGCAAGATAACTCAACTGTCTCAAACTAAACTCAGAATGTTTTAGAAATAAACATTTAACTTAGCCAAAGTGGCAACTCAAATCTCAACATAAGCCAATAAAAAGATAATGACAAATGAACTAACTAACTATCTATGAAGCCTCTAACAACTGAGATGGATGTCTGGACAAGACCCACGTTATCCTAATGAACTAACTATAAAGCAGTAAAAGGGAATCCTTCGGAAAGCAAGGAGGCTCACCAACTAACTCTAAGTGCTCAAATGGATCAATAAGGCACTGGATGTTGATCCTGGTTACCTGTATCTGCATCATAAAATGATACAGGCCAAATGGCATTAGTACATTGAATGTACAAGCATGCGAGGGGAAAGCTAAACATGACATAAGCTTGAACTGAATTCTAAAAGAAACACTTACCTCAGTTTTACTCAACTCAATGTAGAAATAAACAACAATAAAGATATAGTTTATATAAATCCTTTAAACAATAACAAACAACTCACTATACATATATAAGAAAGTAATATAACTTTGTGGGAGTTTCTCTAACCGAAAACCATCACTATGAGCTATGTGATGATACAGTGTCTCGCCCACGCTGCCAAAACTGTCTTATAACTTGTCGGGATATAAATGCCTCAACTAAGTGGATCCACTTGTCTATGCTAAAAAGAACTAAGAAATCATCTAAAAAGTATGACCCTTTCTACCCACGATGGATACATGGTTTATAGAGACATTGAGTTGTTATAAACTCGTCCCCACATCGGTGCTTAATACTACTCCCAAAATACTCAGCTCATATGTTTAAAAACAAAAAATCTTTATGTGGTTTGAGATAACTACTCAAAAACTAGCTCAAAAGATCTCTTGGAAATTAGAGTTTCCTCTCTTGTTTAAATGTGAAATCATTTACTCTATGGGAATACTTAGTTCCCATATAATATTTTTGAAGAAATGAACTTCATTTGTTACTCTTACTTAACTCAAAACTAAAGTCTTAAAACAAGATTAAAACATTTGTAAAAGAATTCTTCAAAATAATCTATGAACTTTCTAGACTTGGCTCTTAACTTTCCTTGAATTTGAATTTATCGATGATTTCTAGGTGTTTAGAAGTCATTTATAGTAGTTAGAATTAATAGGAAGTGTTTGTACAGTTTAAAAGGACTTGAACTGGCTAAACGATGAGCTCCGCGCCAGCCCCCAAAGTTAAGAGACCATTTTTTATTGCACAGCTGGCGCGTCGCCCCAGCCCCCTAGGCCTGACGGGTGTGCGTCACCCCAGCCCTCCAGGCCTGACGGGTGTGCGTTGCTTCATCCCTCCTAGCCCATCGGAGGAGCGTCGTGCCAGCATTGTCCCAGGCAAAACTGATGAACTTTTCCTCTAGTTTTCTGATCTTAATTCGATTATTTTCAATTCTTTTTCTCAATATAACTTTAGATTTAGGTACCCAAACACATATACACAAAAATCTAACTCAAAGTAACTATAATAATCGACATTAAACTCTCAAGAACTCCTCAATCTCAACCCATATTCAAGAAAGAAAGCAATGCAAGAGCACCCATCAAGAACATTCAAACATCCAATTTTTTCAGGACGGACTCATGCTGAAATAAACATGTTTGGCACATGGGTGAACGAACCCAACGTTATGAAAGTCTCACATACCTCGTACAACCAAATCTTGATGAAATCCGCAATCAATTCCTTACGAAGACGACGAATCTTGACTTTCCTCTTATCTTCTCTTTTGAATTCTTCTCTCTAAAGCCCTAACTTGAATTTTCAATTGTGCAAACTGAAACAATTCATTTTTTACCCTAATTAATTCACTAAAAACGAAAAAAATTAATTGGGTAAGCAAAAGACCATAATACCCTTCCAAAATCCAGTTTAGGCTTTTCTTATCTAAACAACCCGACTTCTAATGGGGATATCTCCTTCATAGGAACTTGAAATTGAGCAACCTAAGTGGCTTTTGAAAGATAATTCACAGATCTTTCCTATGTTATCTTGTACCACACCTAACTCATCCTGAGCTAGGAGTTATGGCTATTTTAAGTTGACCTAAAACTCAAACTTAACATAACTTAGACAAATTTTCCAGATTTTTTATTCTTTCCAAAAATGGCTCTTTCTAATTCTAGCTCTTTCACTTAGCGAGATGTTAAAATATCTACCCCTTGGAACATTCGTCCTCGAATGAGATCACTCTAAGCAGACTAAGGGTGTGACATCTAACATCTAGCTCAAACACCGAACAATCAAAAATGTAAATACAACATGCCAACTTAAAATAAAAGCAAAGAAAAGGATTAGTACCTTAATTTCTAACTTCTCCGGATTCAAAGAGATGTTGGTATCTCTTCCTCATATCCTCCTGAGCTTCCCAAGTAGCTTCCTCAACAAACTAATTTCTCCACAGAACTTTGACTAATGCTACCTCTTTCGTTCTCAACTTGTGAACTTGGCAATCTAGAATCTGAACAAGAATCTCCTCATATGATACGGTATCCTTGATACCAATATCTTCAATAGGTATAATAAGTGAAGGATCGCCCATGCACTTCTTCAACATGGAGATGTGAAATACTGGACAAACCGCTGCTACCTCATTTGGTAGCTCCAACTCATAAGCTACATTGCCAATCCTCTTGGATATTCGGTAAGGACCAATATACCGAGGACTAAGTTTCCCCTTCTTACCAAATCTCATAACACCCTTCATGGGTGAAACTTTCAAATATACCTAAACATCTACTTTAAACTCAACTCCCTTCTCCTAACATCAGTGTAGGATTTCTGACGACTCTGCACTGTTTTCAGCCTCTCTTTAATAACTTTCACTTTCTCCATAGCTTGATGAACTACGTTTGGTCCTATCAACCAAGATTCACCAACCTCAAACTATCCAATTGAAGATCTGCATCTTCTCCCATAAAGCGCTTCATAAGGAGCCATCTGAATGCTAGAATGGTAATTGTTGTTATAAGCAAACTCAATGAGAGGTAGGTGATCATCCCAATTACCTTTGAAATCAATCACACAAGCCCTCAACATATCTTCTAACATCTGAATAGTTCGCTCTGCTTGACCATCTGTCTAAGGATGAAAAGCAGTACTTAAGTTCGCCTTTGAACACAAGCCTTTCTGAAAAGATTTCCAGAACTGTGTAGTAAATTCTGCCCCTCTATCTGATATAATCGAAATAGGGACTCCATGCATTCTCACTGCCTCTTGAATGTATAACGTAGCATAATCCTCTGTTGAATGGTAGTATTTACCAGCAAAAAGTGGGCTGATTTGGTCATTTTATCCACAATCACCCAAATAGAATCATGTTGCTTGCGAGACTGTGGCAAACTCGAAATAAAGTCCATATTGATCATCTCCCACTTCCACTCCAGAATCTCAATATTCTTAGCCACTCCACTAGGCCTTTGATGCTCTACTGTAAATTTTTGACAATTCGGGCATTTAGCAACGAACTCAACAATACTTTTTTTCATACGATTCCACCAATACAGTTCTCTCAGGTCATGATATATCTTTGTAGAACCCAAATGAATAGAATATCTAGAGCTATGAGCTTCTTCTATGATCCTCTCTTGGAGTTCATCCACCCTTGGTACACACAACGTACATTAATACCTCAATACGTCATCTCACCCTTGTTCAGAAGCCATTACTTTTGCCTATGAACATTTTCCTTCAATTCAAGAAAATTAGGATCTTGGTTTTGTTTCTCTTTAACTTCAGACACTAATGATGATTCATTCCCATTCATCACCACCACTCCTCCTTCTGTGGAATCCATTAGTCGAACTCCTAATCGTGCAAGTTTGTGCACATCTTTTACTAACTCTCTCTTTTCTTCCTCAACACGAGTGGTACTACCCATAGACAACCTGCTCAAGGCATCAGGAAAAAAATTAGCCTTACCTGGGTGATAGAGGATACTCATGTCATAATCATTGAGTAACTCTAACCACCTCCTCTATCTGAGATTAAGCTCTTTCTGACTAAATACATACCGAAGACTCTTGTGATTGGTAAAAACATTCATTTGAACACCATAAAGGTAATGACGCCATAATTTCAAAGAAAATACTACGGCAGCCAACTCTAGATCATGGGTTGGGTAATTCTTCTCGCGAACTTTCAGCTGTCTGGAGGAATAAGATATAACATTACCATTCTGCATTAACACACAACCCAAACCAACTCTGGACACATCACAGTACACCACAAAACCTTGAGTACTTTCTGGTAAGGTCAATACTAGGCAGTAGTCAACCTCTTTTTCAATTCCCAAAAGCTTTTCTCACAAGCTTTAGACCATTGAAACCTCATTGTTTTCTGAGTCAACTAGGTCAAAGGAGACGAAATGGATGAGAACCCCTCTACAAACCTTCTATAATATCTAGCTAACCCCAAGAAACTCCTAATATCAGTTGGAGATGTGGGGTCTAGGCCAATTCTGCACTGCCTCTATTTTCTGGGTATTTACTCTGATTCCATCACCAGAAATAATATGGCCTTATAATGCCACAGACCCAAGACAAAACTCACATTTAGAGAACTTAGCATACAACTCTCTATCCTTTATAGTTTGGAGAACTATTCTAAGATGGCTAGCATGATATTCATCATTTCTCCAATATATTAGGATGTCATAAATGAACACGATAACAAACATATCTAAATAAGGCGTGAATACGCTATTCATAAGGTCCATGAAAGCTGCAGGTGCATTGGTCAAACCAAAGGACATAACTAGGAACTCATAATGACCATAAAGGGTCCTGAAAGATGTCTTTGCAATATCACATTCCCTTACTCTTAACTGATTGTAGCCAGATCTGAGGTCTATATTGGAAAAATAAGTGGCACCCTGAAGTTGATTGAAGAGATCATCAATTCTCAAAAGAGGATACTTATTCTTGATAGTAAACTTGTTCAAATGACAGGAGTCTATACACATTCTAAGAGAACCATCTTACTTCCTCATAAATAAGACTGGAGCGCCCTAAGGTGAGACACTTGGTCAAATGAACCCTTATCAAAGAGATCTTTCAACTACTCATTTAACTCTTTCAATTGTGTTGGTATCATTCTATATGGCGGAATAGATATAGAATGAGTATTTGGAAGAAGATCTATACCAAAATCTATTTCTCTCTCAGGATGTACTCTGGGTAGATCATCCGGAAAGACCTTAGGAAACTCACTCACAACAGGAGCAGACTCAATAAGAGGTGTCTCAACACTAGAATCATTAACTCAGACTATGTGATAGAAACACCCCTTGGAAACTAACTTTCTCACCTTAAGGTACGAAATAAAACTACCCTTAGGCACTACTGCACTACTCCTACACTCAAAGACTGGCTCATTAGGAAACTGGAACTTAACAACTCGAGTTCTACAATCAATTGAAGCATAACAGGCATGAAGCCAGTCCATTCCTAGAATGACATCAAAATCTACCATGTCTAACTCTACTAAATCAGCCATGGTGCTCTTGTGATTGATGGAAATAACACAATCATGATATACTCTCTCAGATAAAATAGACTCACCAACAGGTGTAGAAACACTGAAGGGCTCACAAAGTTGCTCATAAAGAACATCAAAATTCATTGCAACATATGGGGTCACAAAAGATAAACTCACTCTTGGGTATAGCACACAGAAACATCATAAGTAAAGACTTTGATCATACCACTGACAACATCCGATGAATTCTCTTGCTCTTGGCTACTAGTGATAGCATATAGGCGATTTGCTCCTCCGCCAGTCCCTAAAGTAGCTCCTCTAGGTGCAGCCCTATCTGGTGGAGCAACTGAAGAAGATTGGGCTCTATTGCCCCTATTTTCATTTCCTTGCATGTTCTTAGGACATTCTTTCATGAAGTGACCCTCTTGGCTGCACTTGAAACATCCAGTAGAGCCATCGCAACAAGCACCTGGGTGGTTCTTACCACACTTAGCACATGTAGAAGCCCAATTACCTCCTTGTGACACACTACCCTATGACTGAGCATGTCTAGCTCTGAAATTCTTCGAATTCTAATTATTATACTCACATTTGTTCCTTGGTCCAGGTGCACTAGCAGATGATGGATCACGTCCCTTATGTTTCTGTTAGAAAGAATACTGGTTCACATTATTCTTTTATGGCCCGGACTCATTCCCCGATGTCTTAGCCTTTTTGCTTCTGAATTATTCCCTATCCTTCAGCTTCTCTTCCTCAACCTGCTGCACATAAACCATCAACCTTTCTAAATACATGCCTTCTATTTGCATAGCTGCCTTGCCCACTTTGCTTGACAGATGATACAACCCAACAACAAATAGACTCATTCTGCTTCTCATATCCACAACCATCTCTGGAGCATATCGGGAAAGTTGGGTGAACTTCAAACTGTACTCATGAACACTTACTGAATCCTGCTTAAAACTAAGGAATTCTCGTACCTTGGCTTCTCTCAGTTCACGGGGAAAGAAACGCCCTAAGAAAGCCTCCTGAAACAAAGCTCAACTCAAAATTAGTGCACCATCATCTCTACCCTTCTTCCATTAGTCAAACCAAGTCCTAGCAACACTCATCAGTTGATATGTAGCTTCAGCAACGTGCATAACCCCAACTACCTTTTACAGTTCCTTAACAAAGCTTTCTGGATCCTCAGTACGTAGTGCTTGAACCAGTAATACTTGGGGAATTCATCTTTGGAAACTCACGGATTCTTGAAGTATCATTCACTTCCTATCGATTCTCCCTCTGCCCAGCTTCGTTTGTCACAGCTTGACTTAACATTCTGATCGCTTCCCTGAACTCAGCATTGGTGACTTTCCGTTGGGGTTGCACTTCAGGTGCATTCAGTACCCCTTGTTCCTCGACATTACGCCTAACTGATGACCTCGTATAGCTCTTCGTGGAGGCATGATCAATTGAAAGACATGTAAGCACGAGTTAGAAGGAAACTTTATAGAGATTAACTCTATCGCACGACATGAATATGAAAGAAGTGAGATCGTTCCTAAATGTTGCAGCCTCCTAATTATAGATGTGGCGCGCTTCACACCAATAACTAGGACTCTACAGACACGGCTTCATAGACTCCCTAGGATTCTTGAACTCTATACTCTGATACCAAGTTTGTCACTCCCCGAGCCTACACCTTTGGCAGAACTGGCATTCGAGAACCATTGTTGGCCCCAAGCAAACCCTTGGCCTGGATAGACTCTCAGCGGAAGACCTTAAGTATTAAGAAGAGAATTCAAATGCAAGATAACTCAACTGTCTCAAAATAAACTCATAATGTTTTAGAAATAAACATCTAACTTAGCCAAAATGGCAACTCAAATTTGAACATAAGCCAATAACAAGATGACAAATCAACTAACTAACTATCTATAAAGCATCTAAGAACTGAGATGGACGTTGGGACAAGACCCACAACATTCTAACGAAGTAACTATAAAGTAGTAAAAAGGGAACCCTCCATAAAGCAAAGAGGCTCACCAACTAACTCTGAGTGCTCAACTGGATCAACGAGGTGTTGGATGCTGATCCTGGTTACCTATATCTGCATCATAAAATGATGCAAGCCAAATGACATCAGTACATTGAATGTACGAGCATGCGAGGGGAAAACTAAACGTGACATAAGCTTGAATTGAATTCTGAAAGAAACACTTACCTCAGCTTTACTCAAATCAATGTAGAAATAAACAACAATAAAGATGCATGTTATATAAAACCTTTAAACCATAAGAAAAAACTCAATATACAAATATAATAAAGTAATATAACTTTGTGGGAGTTTCTCTAACTGACAACCATAACTATGTGATGATACAGCGTTTAGCCACGCTGTTAGAACTGCCCTATAACTTGTCAGGATATTGAACGTCTCAACTAAGTGGATCCACTACTCTATGCTAAAAATCACTAAGGAATCATTTAAAAAATATGACCCTTTCTATCTACGATGGCTACATAGTTTATGGAGACATTGAGTTGATATGAACTCGTCCCCACATCGGTGCTCAATACTACTCCCAAAATACTCTACTAATATGTTTAAAAAACAAAAACTCTTTCTGTGGTTTGAGATAATTATTCAAAATCTAGCTCAAAGCTCTATTGGAAATCAGTGTTTCCTCTCTTGTTTAAATGTGAAAACATTTACTCTTTGGGAATACTTAGTTCCCATATACTCTTTTTGAAGAAATAAACTTCATTGGTTACTCTTACTTAACTCAAAACTTAAGTCTTAAAACAAGATTAAAGCATTTGTAAAAGAATTCTTTAAAAAACTCTACGAACTCTCTGGACTTGGCTCTTAACTTTCCTTGAATTTGAATTTATGGATTCAAGGTTATGATTCAAGTTTATGGATGATTTCTAGGTGTTTATAAGTCATTTAGATTAGTTAGAATTAATAGGAAGTTTTAGTATACTTTAGAAGGAGTAAAATGGGCTAAATGATGAAAAATGGGTTGGGGCGGACACACCTAGCGCATGCTGGCGCGCCGCTCCAGCCCCCAAAGTTAAGAAACCACTTTTTGGCGCACTGCTAGCGCATCGCCCAAGCCCTTGTGGCGCAACGGGGGCGCGTCGCCCCAGCCTCCTGGCGCAATGGAGGCGCGTTGCCCCAGCTTTCCTAGCACAACGAGGGCATGTCACCCAATCCTCCTGGAGCAACGGGGGTACATTGCGCCAACATTGCCCCAGGCAAAATTGATGAACTTTTCCTCTCATTTTCTAATCTTAATTCGATTAATTTCAATTCTTTTTCTCAACATCTATTTAGATTCAGGTACCCAAAACATATACACAGGAATCTAACTCAAAGTAACTCTAATAATCGACATTAAACTCTCAAGAACTCCTCAATTTCAACCCAAATTCAAGAACGAAAGCCATTCAAGAACACCCACCAAGAACATTCAAACTTCCAATATTTTTAGGAAGATTTCAGGCTGAAATAAACATGTTTGGCATGTGGGTAAACGAACCCAACATTATGAAAGTCTCACATACCTCGTAGGATCAAATCCTTGACAAAATCCGCAATCAATTCCTTACGAAGACGACGAATCTTGGTTTTCCTCTTCTCTTCTCTCTTGAGTTCTTCTCTCTAAAGCCCTAACATGAATTTTCAATTGTGCAAACTAAACCAATTCAGTTTTGACCCTAATTAATTGACTAAAAAGGAAATAAATTAATTGGGTAAGGAAAAGTCCATAATACCCTTCCAAAATCCGATTTAGACTTTCGTTATCTAAGCATGCCAATTTCAAATGGGCATATTTCTTCATACAAACTCAAAATTTATCAAACTCAGTGGTGTTGGAGATATAATTCAAAGATCTTTCCTACCACCTAACTCGTCCTGAGATAGGAGTTATGATCGTTTGAAGTTGACCCAAAACTCAAACTTAACATAACTTAGACAAATTTCCAGATTTTACATTCTTTTCGAAAATGACTCTTTCTAATTCTAGCTCTTTAACTTAGCGAGGTGTTACACATATATTGGATCAAGTGTCACATTCCGACACATGTATATTGGATCGGGTGTCATGTTTCGACACACTAACCGTTTGGGTGTGGGTTCCATGAGTGAACCACTTGTGATTGTTACATTTATAATTACATGTCATGGTTGTTGGGAAATTGTATGTTGCTCCTAAAATGATGATTGAATTATGTATTCTTTATATGTGTATTTACTCTGTTGTAATGTCTTTCTTATATTACGCTACTGGAGTAGCCGCGTGATCCTACCAGTACACTGTAGTTTCGTGTACTCATACTGCACTTGCTCTTTCTTTGTTGAGTACATGGCATCTTCAGACGACTACTGACAGACCTCAGCTAGGATATTTTTGACCGATACCGGATTTAAGGGTGAGCCAGTTCTTTCAGGCTGTCATAGATCCATCACTAGTTTAGTCCATTCCTTTCGGACATAGACTATATGTTTAGGCTGTTTATGTTTAGTTTTCGGGGTTGCACCCCCTTTTAATAGACTTGTTTGTTAATAGAGTTTTGGTACAATGATTTTCAGTTCTAGGGGTTGAATTTCTGCGATAGTGTGTTTATAGACCTTCAAGTTTATGGGAACTCTGTATTTTATTTAGTCATTTAAACCTGCTTCTGTATCTTTAAATTCTTTAGTTTTCTTAAACTTTCTTAGTTGGGTTGTAGTAGTGGTTCTCCCACCGAAGGATTGGTGTGGGTGCCAATTACGGTGATCTGGATTGTGATAATATGAAAGCTAGAAAAATGATTTATAAAGGTTGTATATACCACCTAGTTAGGGTGAGGGAAATAGATTTCAATGTTGACAAACTCCAAGGGGATAGTTACTTTCCTAAGATTGACCTTAGGATGGGTTATCACCAATTGAGAGTGAAGAATGATTATATTCCAAGAACGACTTTTAGAACCCGGTATGGTCATTATGAGTTAGTGGTAATGTCGTTTGGTTTGACTAATGCGCCGACGACATTTATGGAATTGATGAATAGGGTGATTAGACAATACCTTGATAAGTTCAAGATAAATGAATGTACCTAGGGTAGTGGTATAGTTCATAATGGTCTAGAATCATCTTTTGTGATGTATGTGAAAGCTAAGTAATGTCTTGATCTGACCTTAGTAGAACTGAAAGAGGCGGTACTTATAAAGTCTATTGGGGCTTTCTCCTAAGTGGGAGACGGTGTCCTTAGATAGAAAGGTCGTTGTGTGTTCCTAATGTTCATGAATTTGGTTCACTTGAAAAATTTGCCTGTGAAGAGTGTAATGAGGGTAAGTAAGAAAGAGAATCTTAGTCTCCGTTTTGTAGGCCTATATGAGATCTTGAGACGTGTTGGTAAGGTTGCTTATTAGCTAGATTTTCCTAATGAGTTGGCATCGGTGCATTCGGTTTTCCATGTCGATATCTCAAAGAAGTGTGTTGGAGATCCTTCATTTATAGTTCCCTTAGAAGGTTTGGGAGTTGATGAAAGTCATTCTTATGAAGAAGTACCGGTTGAGAATTTAGACCAACAAGTTAAGAAATTCAGGAACAAGGAAGTTGCTTCCGTGAAAGTGTTATGGAGGAATCTTTTAGTTGAGGCTGTTACATGGGAGGCCGACACCGATATGATGTCTCGATATCCTCATTTTTTTCCTTCTACTCCTCCCTTAGCTTGAGATAAAGAGTTCCTCATGGTTTGCTTTTGTTGTGATGTCATGTGTGTTTTAGATATTCTCATGATTTTCTTATGTTATGCATGTTCATGAAAAACTTGTGTTTTGAAAGAAAATGAGTTTATATGATTGATTTTCCCCATGTTGTAGTGAATTGAGTATGAGTTGTCTATAGACTTCCTGAGATGAATTAATGAACATGCCTTAGCTTGGAGTTGAGAATTCCTCCTTGTATATATTCTTTTGAGTAGCGATTGCATATAGGCTCCATGAGATTTTGTTGAGAATACTTTTAGCTTGGAGATGATAATTCCTCCTTGAATATGAGAGATTTTGAAATTTCATGCATATTGGGTTGTTAGATGTAGTTCCTACCTTCCATATTATGCATTGAGTATGTTTAGCTTGGAGTTGATGTTTTCTCCTTGGTTGTGTGCATTTAGATGAGTTGCATGCATGATGGGCTTCTAGTCTTGAGTCATTTCCTTTAAGAGGTGTCTAGAATCCCATTCGAGGATGAATGTTCCCAATGGGGAGATAATGTAACACCTCGGAATATAGAATTCCAAGTGAGGGGCTAAGTGTCAAGTCAAGAACTAGAGAAACTAGCCTTGAAACCCTCCATGAAAGCCCCCACGAGCCGTGAAGGGAACAATAAGTCGTGGTGGTGCCCGTAGACCTTAGGCAGTGGATGGTCAAGGGAGGCACACCTCCCACGAGCATCATGACGCCCCGTGAAGGGCATCACGGCTCGTGGTGGTTCCCATGAAGGGCTAGGCAGTGTGAACCTTAGGAAGCCTCCTCCAAACGAGCCACTTCACGGCTCGTGAAGGTCTTCACGGGCCGTGGGAAGGGTCATGGTGAGGACTTAGATTTTTAGGGGCTAAGGGGTGGTTTCCTAGCCACTAGTCCATGACCACGGAGAGCACCACAGCTCGTGAAGCCTCACATGGTGAGGAGGCAGTCCACTACTAGTTGAGGGTTAAATGGGTCTTTTCCCGATTTAAGTGAATAAATTCTAGGTCGTTTTACCCAAGCCTAGGACCCCTATATAAGTAATTTTAACTCTTAAACTCACCCATTCAAATCATTATTTCCAAAACCCCAAAAGAAAACCCAAGTTATTTTCTCAAATATTTCTCTATCTAGAACTTGAAGAAGACAAAAGAGTTGGAGCTAGGATCAAGCTCAAGTCTCCATTACTCAATAATTTGTGGGCTTTGTTGTTAAGGTATGATGGCTTTTCATTCATGAAATCCTTTCATCCATGGAGACTCTAAGATTTTCCCAATTTAGAATTAGAAGTTCCCCAATTCTAGTTAGGGTTTCTTCTAATGTTGTGGATTTTGATGAATGTTGATCCAAATGAGTGGATTATGATTGTTTATACTTGAATTAAGTAGATTCAATTATTTTAGCATGAATTTACATGTACACATGCCTAACCCATGATTCTAAGATGAATTTGATATATGTTGGTTTCACTCCATAAAAGGGAAGAAATGAGGATTAGATGTATTCATATAGAATTGATATGGTACAATATAGATTGCTTGAGATTGAAGCATATAGACATGAATTGATTGAGATTGAAGCATACATGATGAATTGTGATTTGTAGGGCTTTGAGATTATAATTGTCTTGAGGTTGAGGTATGTAGGATGAATTATGATTTGTAGGGCTTTGAGATTATAATTGTCTTGTGGTTGAGGTATGTAGGATGAATTATGATTATTAGGGCTATAAGAGTAAAGCTTATATGATAAATGTTGATTATTAGATAGAATTGTTGTGGAATGGATTTACCACATGATTAACCCTATGAATGTGTGAATGCATGAATGTGAAAGGTTTCCTCACATATAATGATTCTAGGATAAAAGACTTTCTCACCTAAAATGAATCAAAGAATTTATAGACTATGATGAGTAAGACTTAGCTTGGATTAGCATAATGAGGTGTTTTTCCATTGTAGCTTGAAGTGGTAATATGAGATCCCTTCATGGTAGCTTGGGTTGGTAGAATTCATGGTAGCTTGACTTGGTAAGATAAAACCATTTCATGGGTAGCTTGACTTGGTAAGACAAGACCATTTCATGCATAGCTTGACTTGGTAAGATGAGATCATTTCATGGATAGCTTGGATTGAGAAATAGTACCCTTCCATGGTAGCTTGGATTGGCACAATACGGTGTTCTTCCATGGTAGCTTGACTTGGTAAGGCCATACCATTTCATGGTAGCTTGGATTGAGAAATAGTACCCTTCCATGGTAGCTTGTTATAGCATAATAAGGTGTTTTTCATGGTAGTTTTGACTAGCATGATGAGGTGTTTTTCCATGGTAGCTTGGATTGGTAAGAAGTACCTTCCATGGTAGCTTGAGTTGGTAATATGAGACCTCCTTCATGGATAGCTTGGATCAGTAAGTAGTACTCTTCCATGGATAAATACTTATCTTGGATTGGTAAGATATGACTAAGGATTGACTATTCCTCAATCAAACTTAGCATAGTTATGATGAAACAAGGTTACTTCAAGGAAGTATAGTAAGTATGTTTTAAAATGAGATTTACTTGTTATGAACAATGATTAGCTTGGATTGTTGCTTGAATTGCCTTCCATGATATGAATGACTAGAGGCAAAGGACCCAAGTATTGACTAAGGATAAGTTCAGGTTACTTCAAGAAGTGTTCCTCCTATGTTATGATGATTTATGTGCATTGATTATGCTTATGACTTATATTGTCTAACTCTGATGCTTATGTTGATGTTTATGCAAGCTATCATATTTAGTACATGTTTGTACTAACGTATACTCTTGCCTACATTTCTTATCCAAATGTAGTGTCCGACGATATCAATTCTCATCCCCATGGCTAGGATTTTAGTAGAAGCAAGGATTGAAGATTCGTGAGTCCTCATAGCATTCGAGAATTTGACCACCATTTCTCTTATGTTCTTTTGTTTTATGTTTTGAACTCTATTGTATGGGTTGTGTCCCAAGATATTCATGGTTAGATGGTTTGAAGCAAAGTGTAATAGACTTCCGCTTCGTTTTATAAAGACTTGATTGTGTGGAAAATGTTTTAAATTTCCTCTCATTTCTATTATCTTATGTTATGAAAGCCAAGGGGCTTGTATGAGGCCTCTCGGGATTTTGTACACCTTGTTACATCTAGGGGTACCCCTGGGTTGTGACACAAATAACACATGAATTATTCAAACCATAATAATCAAGTACATTGCAAATTTCACAATATCACTCAATAAATAACAATCACTATTAAGAGTCTCTCTATCACATAAACAATAACATACCTCCACCAAAGAATCAAAGTCAAGCAAGCTAATTTCTCAATGTTTTTCCTTTCATCAATGCCTCAGAAAGTTTCCAATCTATCAAGTATACAATATTCATAAGCAAACAAATCCGTAGACACCTATATTACTATATAATTAGCCTAGATTTAAAAACCCACACAAATCTATAATCAAATTCCTTAATTTTGATACCAACTAATAAATCAGGTCTCATAATTTCCTAATTTTTCGAGCCTATGATTAACTCTCAATTCCTCCAATTAACATAACTTTAATGAAATTCGAATAATACAATACACCTAATATTTAATTACCTATCTCAATATATCAAAATTTAAATAATAATGTGATAACTAAATAAAACTAATTAATGTTGAATACTAGTGGCATATCATGAAACAATTGGCATGCTATCATACTTCTAATAATGAAGCAATAACTAAACCATATTCTCATTCAATCTACTACCATTCTTAAGGCTAACTCATGATTGTCAATCATTAATTGACCACCCAATTTTATCATTATTTTTATCCAATCAAATTTCACCAATTCACTTTCCTTTCAAACCAAAATTATTAACATAATATTATCCATATAATGAGCAATCAATGCATGCATATCCCAAAATTAAATTTTAGTTGAAAGATTCTTACATTAAGCCTTTATACTTTCTATTCCTCTTTGTTTTCATATGTCGTCGATGCATCAGAGGGGGTTCGATTCCCCTTATACGCGATGTGACGAAAGGACTGATTCAACGAGATATGTCTTGCCTGCATCCAGATATAAACATGTCGTCTACTTTTAGGAAATGTTTGGAATAGAGAACTTACAATAAAACAACACTGTATTCTCGGAAGATTGAGGAACAAGAAGAGATCTATTAAGAGAAAGATGTGAGTTTTTGTTATTCTCCATTTCTTGTTATAATTAAATTAATAAAAATCTTATTTTACTTATTCTAATAAATTAGTCACTAGTAAGGGTATTCCCTAATAAAGGGAAAATTATCAAACTAGTCAGAATCCCTAACATAATTATTAAAAACGTCTACACATTAAAATAATTATTAAAAAAGTCAATATTTTAGAAAATAAATTGTATTCTAATATAATTAATTTCATTTCCTTTTATTTCTCAAATCAGGCCCACATTAGACCATTTTTTACTCTCTATCCGATAAGAAAAATTAAAAAATACCTTCATTACCCACTTACCCCTCTTTCTAGGTTTTACCCCAAATCATTTCATTCTCTCTCTACCCTTTTTCATTATTGTTATCTCATTTCATTGTTCTAGAAAATCTGCTATTCAAATTTACTACACTTTGTTAAAAAAATCTCACAATTAATTCAAAAGATTTTCAGTCATTGATAAAGGTAAATTTGAAGTCAACAAGTATTTTGTGAGATTTCTTGTGATTTTGTTTTCATATTCACCAAGTAATTTGTATTTCAGATTTTTCGTCTTTTAAACAATATTATTTGATTTTTTTGCAAGTTTGTTTTCATATTCACCAAACATTTTGTGAGATTTTCTTTTAATGTATTTTGGAATTTTCGTCTTTTAAACATTATTGTTTGAATTTTTTGTGATATTGTTTTCATATTTGAGATTTAGTAGATTGTAGTAATCTACATTGGCATTCATACATCATATATTGTTTGATTTTTTATACATTTATTTAATAATTTTGAATTTTGCTTATAGGGTTACTAATACACAAGTGAATACAAATTTAGATTTGGATTTGATGAACGAAAATTGAAAAAAAAGAAACATAGGAGGAGGAGGAGGTTGTATTCATATTAATTTTTGTTGTCAATTGTTTTTCTTTTACTTAACATTTGTATTTTTATTAAGAACATTGTATTTCTTTTTCAGTTTGTAGTCATTCCAATAGGTATGCCAAATGGATTTGTATTTATTAAACATAGATATATCCTTTTTTTCTCAGTCAATTTGTAATTTTTTTAGAATATTGTATCAAATCTTCAACAGATTGTATTATTTCCATTATGTATGCTATTTTTTTTCAGAATCTTGTATTCCTATTTCTTTCATAGTCAATTTTTTTTTAGAATATTGTATCATTCCTCAACAGATTGTATTATTTCCAAATGTATGCCATTTTTTTATCAGAATCTTGTGTCCTTTCATAAATTATATTCATATGTAATGATTAAATTATAATGGGATATAATAAGTAATATTTTTGTAATACAAATAAATAAATAAATATATATATATGGCAATCATGTAATACAATTTTGATCACTGGGATACAATTCATTATTAAGATATTGATAAAGGAGAAAAAATGGAGATTGAAATTGTTGATCCAATCGAATGAGAAAGGAGATTTCTTTGAAACTGTAACTGATGAGAATTTTAAGTGATATATTCCTCTTTTTAAAATATTCTCTCCCCTAATTTTTTTCTTTCTGGTATAAAATAATTGTATTCTTGCAAATCAACCAAATAAAAAATACATTAATTCGATACTTAACAAACTAAAATATTGACATTTTTAAAAAATATTGAAAGTGTGGCAAAGGGGTCCTATTAAATGTCAAAATATTGACATTTAAAAAAAAATCCATAAAAAAATTTGGATTTGGCCCATTAACCACCAATTAATAAAAATTTATTATTTATTAAAGGAGAACTTTCACATATATCCACTCAAAAATAGCCCAATTACTCTCTATAGCTATAGTTTGATAATTACATTTCGTAGCTACATGTTATAAGGAGGAGAGAGGCAAGCGAGACTGGGAGAGAGAGGAGAGAGGAGAAAGAGGGGGCAAAGAGTGGGAGAAAGGTGAATTGTATATGTATATAGGTTAGATAATTGCATATTATTCATATGTATTTGTATATATGGCAAGCGAGATTGGGAGAGGGAGGAGAGAGGCGAGAGAGATTGGGAGAGGGAGGAGAGAGACGAACGAGATTGGGAGAGGGAGGAGAGAGGCAAGTGAGAGAGGGCAGAGAGCGGGAGAGAGGTGAATTGTATATGTATATAGGTTAGATAATTGTATATTATACATATGCATTTGTATTTATGGCAAGCGAGATTGGGAGAGGGAGGAGAGATGTGAGCGAAAGAGGGCAGAGAGTGGGAGAGAGGTGAATTGTATATGTATATAGGTTAGATAATTGTATATTATACATATGTATTTGTATATTTTGGAGAATTATACATATACAAACATGGCTAATTATATAAACTCGAAGTCAGCCCGCGTAATTAATGAATAATGTTAGTTGTGAGTGGTAATTATAGCAAACTACATATATGATGAGTAATTAAGTAGTATAAGTTTGCTTAACCGCGTAAGTTTCCCTTTAATAAATACCACCAACTAAATAACAGTAGTTAAATAAATAGTTAAATATTCTCATCTAAAATTTATGGGAAGGGTCGAAATAGTTCTAGTATTCAAAATGGTCTAGCGGGTCGTTACAATGTGTTGCGCGGATATAATAAAACGTAATTATTTTAATTTAACAATAAATAATATGAATCATTATTTAGTAACAGAATGTCACAACCTCGACCGTCATGATTGGCACCACACTAATCCTCCGGTAGGAGAACCATTTATACTAGTTAGCTAACAAACTTAATCAAAATACTAAGGCATTAAAGGTACGGAAGTAAGTTAAATGCTAAGGAAAGAAATAGGGAGTTTCCATAACTCCAAACCGATAGTCTAACAACTAAACAAATGCGGAAAACAACCTAGAAAATGAAAGTCAATGTACCAAAATATCTAAAGTTCAACCATAAATCTAAACAAGAAGGGGTACAACCCCATACAAAACATAAGAAATCCTAATGCAATAGTCTAAGTCCAAAATGGTGGACATAAACGAAAGAGAACTCATGGCAGCCCGAAAGAATTGGCTCACCCTTGAATTCGAACGATCACTGATCTTCTAAGCGAAGTTTGTCAATAGCCGCCTGAAGACGCCCTGTACTCGAGAAAAAAAAAGCAACTGCAGTATCAGTACACAACCACAGTGTACTGGTAGGATCACACGGCTATCCCACTAAGTGCAACATACATAAGTCATTACAACATAATAATAACATGCATACACCGAACATATATAATATCATCATCATTTACGAACAAGGTGCAGTTTCACATTTCTCAAGATACACAGTTACGACAAATCAATGGTCCTCTCATGGAACCCAAACCCAAATTGTTAGCATACCGGAACGTGGTACCTGATCCAATGATTATGCCGGAACGTGGCAACCGATCCAAGTTAGTGTGTCGAAACGCAACACCCGATCTATTCAACAAGCCACAATCCCAATCACAAGTATATTCTCATAATCATACAATCAAGTCATGATTCATGGCATTCATCATTCATCTATCTCATTTACAACTAGTGTGATCAATAATGCAACATTCACATACATACACGTATTATACTGAAGCATGAACGAACATACATTACACAACATGAAATCACAACCATCACCTACCTCCAACAAAGCTTGAATCCCCTAAGAAACTTGATTATTCCCTTTCCAGATTCATTTCGCTTGATCTTGGTCTACAAATAATGAATTTAGCACGGGAATCAATAAACAATAATTGATTACCCGAATTACCAACAATTCTATCAACCCTAGATCAAAATCATGATCCCTATACCCATATTAGGGCTTTTTCCACCATAATTTCCATATCAAAACCCTACCCCATCAATAATTTCCCATTAGATTATGTTCTACGGATTGAAAAATGGATTCGGGGAGTTAAGACCTTACCTTTAGCCTCAAGAATGGTGAAAAACTGTCAAGAAAACACCTGGGTTCGTTCCTTAGCTCTCAAGTTCGAAAATTGTAGAATCAAACATTTTTGGGGTTTATTTCCGCTATGGTGGCACTCACCCCGCTACAGTGGCCCCGCCCTAGCGGGAAAAATCCAGCCTTAGCAGCTTGCATGGAACTAGTGAGCAAAACTAATAATTCCAAGACCCCATTTCACAACACACCTTCAACCAATGACACTCAGAAACTACCCGTTCACGCTAAGATCAATTTCAGGAGTTCTACTCGCCCGAATTCAATTCCGTAAAGTAGTATCGGTTCCTTAACGTCTTAGCTATCTACTCATGTGATCAAGTTCATAATTAGATCACCCAATTGTTACCAGATTTCCCTAGACTTTAATGATTTCGATTTCGTCCAAATCTGGACTAGGTTGAGAAATTCTAAGTTACTACAAAAAAGTTTTTCGGCCCAAAATTTTTTTCCGTTGACTTTTCTATAACGACGGAACCCGATCGTTACACAAAAGTACATGTGTAATTATATATAATGTTTTAATTTATATAAAAATCTGAATATAATAAAATTTTATCATAATATACATGTACATTGAGAATATGTTCTTCAAAGACACAAAAATTATCTAACTACTTATACTTCTCCTAGTTTAATGAAGATTCATAGCATATATGGATTGTGTTGAATTAATATTTGTGTTAATTAATCAAATTTGATCCTAGTATTAAAAATAATGATTCTATTTTTAGCTAAAATTAAATTTTAATATGCAAAGCATATTGCATCCTCTTTAGCACAGTTTTACATAATTCAATCTTTACAAATAGATGATTTTCGTTTAATCAAATATTATTTCATAAATTAAAAATACAAAATAAATAACCAATGACCAGTAAAAAGACATCGTAATTAAATTAATATATAACATATTAAAAATATGATCTATCCTGATAAGCAAGTCAAGACAAAAAGAAAAAGTTGAAATGTACCGAATAAAGGCAACAATAATGATCGATTAACAAATGAAAACACAAAACCCTCAAAAGGATAGATTTCCAAGTTTATTTCTAGTTTTTTTTTGTCACCTTATTTCATTCATTAAATTCTGTAAGTTATTTCTCCTTTGTTTAACTTGTCATATATTTTTTCATATCTATTAGTAATTTTTTGGGATAAGGGTCTGAAAAATACTTTAACTTTGGCCAAATTGTTGTTATGATATCAAACTTTATGGAGGACCTTTTACCCCTTTGCACTATTTAATAGTGTATTTTAAAGGTATATATGTGCCCACGTGGACACATTATTATTTAAAATGATGCAATATTTATGATGTCCACGTAGGCACATATATACCTTTA
>JAJONQ010000542.1:0-40642 GCA_036250385.1 Solanum microdontum
CCCCCCCCCCCCCCCCCCCCCCCCCCCCCCCCGTGAAACAAATAACTGAATGTTGTTAAGTAACAAGTGAGCAAGATTCGAACTTTGTTGTTATCAATGAGAGAGAGACAAACTAGGGTGTATGTGTTCCCCATAAGCTCTTAACGCGGTAATCCTAATAATAGTAATCCTTTCCTAGTGTATCACATGCAAAGTTAGTAAGTTAGGTATCACTAAGTGATTGGTCCTCCAAATAGGGAATTTCACCCCGCACCTTGGTCGGGCTACGTGTGTATAATTTACTAACCCTTACCTTTACCTCAGATTAGACATTACATAAATGTATGACTTAGTTTTTACCCTCGCACCAATTGACATTAGACTATTAGATAGTATCACACTAAATCTCTGTTGATAATTCTTTTCTTATTAACGACCTCCTTGGTCCGGCAAGTAGCAACAAGGCGAGTTCTAACGTTGGCCACTGTTAAAAAGACTTCTAAGCAAAAGAATTACCAATACATGCATCAACACTATTCAATAATTACTCAGTTATTATTCATACGTTGTTAATTGCTCATGGTTCCCACAACCCTAGTTGTGGATTTAGTTACTCATGCTTGAAAGTACACAATTCATATTTTGATAAACGAATTCATAAGCTTACGATTAGAGTAGAAGAAACCCAAAATCTCGATTTGAATTCCAAAGTAAAATTCTTATAAACCGAAATTAGGAAATCAAATTGCTAAAGTTTGCAAGTTAATTCCCAAGAAAATACCAAGAACTAAAAGTATACAATGGTGTCTAACCCCCAAAAATGAGGTTTACATACCCTATTTATAGAAAAACTTGTCCTAAACAAAAAGGAAACGAAATAAGGGAATAAAACTTTTGGACGCGGCTTCAATCGACGAGACTGACCTACGGATCGTAGGTCCCTTCCATAGCTTGATACTTAGAACTTTTCCACAGAGGCTGGAACCTTCAACTTTCAGATAGAAACAACAGAAGTGCAGTACAAATCGTAGGTTGACCTACGGTCCCTTTCCGTGGCTCCACACTTGGAACTTTCCATCAGGTACTGGAACTTCACCTCCCAGTGATCATTGACGGATGTGCAGGACGGCCTGTGGGTCGACCTACGCTCTATCACTCGCCTTCATAGTTCCACATTTGGTCAGAGTTCCCTGATGATCATTCCATGCCTACCCACGATGGACTGTGACTAGACCTACGGTTCGTAGGTCACCTCCGTGAGTGGCTCCTTCTGCAGAATTTCAGCTGTTATCTCTCTCGACCTCGTCCAAGCCTATTTCCTGCAAATATAACACAATAAACATTAGTTCTAATACAAAATGGCCCTAGACACACACAAATCTTAAGTGAAATGTATTAAAAATACCGTAAACTCACGGTATATCAACACCCTCAATTTAAATTCGTTATTTGTCCTCAAGTGACACACTAAAACTCTAAATGACATTTGTGTAAAAACAGACATTCAAATTCAAGCAATCACATGACTTTCTATCCCGACTCCCTTTTCTCGTGAAAATCTTTTCATTCAGACTCATCCAAGCTAACTCATGCGGATCAAAATATGACATAGATTGACCAACAGACACCATAACATACACTTTTAACAATCACTAAGGTACCAACTTTCCGATAATGTAACTAGTGCCCTCACTTCAAATGAAATCCTTTTCACACAGAAGATATGAATTTTTAGAATTTTAGGATTCATTTAATACTCACGCTTAGAAGTGACTTCAAAAATCAGTTAGTGCTCAATACCATAGGCTTGCCCTTATTTTCACTGCTTAGACTCTCCAAACTAGTTGCTAGGATCATTATAGGACTTTCTTAGCTTGTAACGTAGGCTCAGGGTCAAGTGTGGTACATTTGAGTACTTTTTAGTGACTTTCTACTCTCCTTGACATTACATTGGCTTTTTACCTCTTGTCTTAACCTATTTTTGACATCCTTTCATTTTACTTTCTTTCCCTTAACTCTTTTCAACATGGATGTGAATTTTGACTTTGTGGCTCTTATTTCTCACTTTTTTATTTTTCTTTATTTTTCATCACTTTTATTTATCATCTTCTTGCTTCTTTTGCACAAAGTCACATCTTATTATATTTTTTTCCTCTTTTCAACACAAAACTCTTTTCACACCCTTTTTTCTTTCGGTTTCCTCTTTCATTGCCACCCTCAACTTATGGATTTTACATTAGTTGAGGTGCACAATATCCGATGTCAGACCAGGGCCATGATTGAAGTAATTTTTTGCATTAGCCACCCTCAGCTTAGGCTTTTGAAGTAAGTCAAGGTGCACATGTCCAAGGAGGGACCGGGGCCAAAACACTTATTTTAGGGAAGGTGAGCTAGGTGAATCAAAAGAAATGGTCTATTTTAGGCTCAAATATTTGGATAAAAGGGAACATTGATTTCATTTGGTTGGATTCTTTTAGGCTTAAGTGCACTAATTTGAACAAGGGCCTATGATCACTTCCCAACTTCTAGCATAGATCATCTTAGCAGGACCAACGGGGCAAGTTCTAGATTGGCACAACTGCCTGAACATTCAACTTTTCTCACACACTCTTGGCACATTGTTTCATTATCAGATTATCATATTACCCAGTTCAAGTTTTAGCTTAAGTCATGAGTTCAAATCGGTTCTTATCATGTCACAGTGAGATCCAACACATTCAACTCATCAAGACAATAGATCTAGCACAATTCAACATTCTTGGACAAAAATCATTTTTTTCTCATGCTTTTCATGCCATCATGCTTTCATTTTTCTACTTACTCCTACACATACATTCCTAAACATGCCGGTTCAACAAAAATTAAAACAATCTCTTGGGGGGAAAGAACACATGCAAGAAAACCCGAAGAGAGGATTATGGGTTGGATTACTCAGAGTTCACCCTATCACTCACAATCCATTTACCCACTCCCAACAAAATAGAGTGCAATTGTCCCCAATGCACAAAAAAAGCAAAAACATAAAGGATAGGGTAAAGCAAACCTGTGGCGCATAGTGCCGAAGACCTCTCAATAAACGGGTGGGTCCGGTTTCCCAGAGCCCGCTGGATCAACACTCGGGTCACCCTTAGTAGTTCCTGTATCTACCATCTCAGCAACCTCAGTAGTGCTAACATCAACTCTCGCCGCACCACCAGTAGTGCTCACGTCAACTCTCACCGCACCATCAATAGTGCCCATGCTGTTAGAGGCACCAACACCTACCCCTCTAGCCCGCTGCTGGCGCATCTACTCATCAACTATGGATCCCCTCCAGAACGCCTCAAGCCTCTGGCGCTCCCTGTTGCGAGCTCTCCCAGCCTCAGTGTCATCAGAAGTTCGACTAGAGCGGGGCGCTTCCTAGCAGACGGGAAGAAGAAGGCAGCGATATCTCATCTTTAAATAATGCATCCAACACCGTATCATCAACCGATGTCGTGGGGCTACTCAGACTCAGTCTCTGGTGGAGCTAGGAGGGTATCAAAATCAGCCCGAAGACTAGCTAACTCCGTCTGGAAAGCAGAAACATCAGTGGTGGGGGATGGTCGCTCTAGGACTCTCAACTCAAATGCATCCAGGCGCTTATGAATGGCTTGGACCTTCTGGTCCATCATGTGCTCCGTACACTACTCCATCCTAGCCTCGGACTCCGCTATCGTACGCTGCATCCATGGTCTCACAGGCTCAAGCAGGGTAGCCATCTAGGCCTCCAACTTCTGGACACGAGCTAAGGGCACGACAACAGACCTTGAGGAGGGAGTGGCTCTGGAGGAGTTAGGGCCTGACTGCGGCCGGAGAAGGTGAAGCCAGGGTATCCTCAACAGTGGATGGAGGGGAAGGCTTCTCACCCTGCATTTGCTCCACATCTGCTCCCAATGGTGGCACCTCAACCTGTGGCTCTCTGCGAGGTGCAACTACATTGGCCTCATCCCGAATCAAGCCAATATCTAGAATTTTGGTCTCCAGAAGCAACCTATCACAGTGCCAAACCTGTACTCCAACATCCCTGCACAAATGGAAAATGAGGCATAGGAAGGGTAAGGTGGTGGTGGCCTTGAAGGCCCTCTCGTGTATCTCTGCAATCAGCATGCCGGGAAAGTCGACCTCCATCCCAGCAACTAAAACTGCAACCATGACCGCTTGGTCCCATGTAATTACATTATCTTCATGAGTAGGAGATATATGATTCCATACTAGCAACCAAAAGAATTTGGCGACAAATGTCAGGGTGAACTTCTTGATACCCAAGCTCGGGGTGCTGACCCACTCGGAACGTTTTTTGTTTGTAGCAAGATGATGGGCTAACCAGCGCAAAAGTGATCTCCTTCTGATCGTCATTCCTATGAAATGCCCCACTCCTAACGATGTCCCAGCGATAGTCGAACTCGACTGTGTTGATTGGCAGAGTGTGTCCCGGACTGTAGAGGAACCTACAGATAGTTGTCTCAGATATATCAAATGAAAACCCGTGCACTAGTGTAGCCTTGAGTTGAATCTAGGTGGCGGGCTTGTCCCGTCTATCAATCGAACCTCTGAGGGTGGCTACGTAGGAAGCATAGAATTCCCTGACTATCTCCTCTCTAAGGACCCTGGGCTACGGGCCATCCATTCACACCTGTTCCTCTAGAAGTGATCATGAATGGCACGTGCGGTGTGGAGGCTGCCTGTGAGAACTCGGTTCTCCTTGGTGACTAATCGAGCCATCCTTTCTATCACGCCCCGAGCCTACACCCTGAACGTGGCTGGCACTCGAGAACTATTCCTGGCCCCCAAGAGAACCCTTGGCCTGGCTTACTTAACTTAGTGGAAGACTCTAGCATTTTTACAATGACCAAATGAACTTACTCAAACAACTAAATAGTATAACTTAGAATGTTAAAAGAATCAAACATTCAACTTGGCCAAAAATGGCAACCCAAGTCTTTAACATAAGAATGATAATGTAAAGACTACAAAACTACTAATTGTCTATGAAGCCTCTAAAACAACTGTGATGGATGTTGGGACAAACCCCCACAACATCCTAATGACCTAAACTAAAAAGCGAATAAAGAGTCCTCCGGAATGCAATGGGGCTCACCAACAAACTCTGAATGCTCAAGCTGGATCAACGAGGCACTGGATGCTGATCCTGTTACCTGCGTCAGCATCATAATACGATGCAGGCCAACTGGCATCAGTACATTGAATGTATGAGTATGGGAGTTGGAATGCTAACATACATAGGCTTGAAAGAGATATGAAATAAACACTTACCTTGACTCTTCTCAACTCATGAATAACTCAACTCAATATAAAGTAATAAAACATATGCGATATATATATAAAGCTTATAAAACAACTGAAAACAATCTTAGTTCGTTAAAGACAAAACAATAACAAACTTACCTTTACTCATTTAGAAAGTAATATAACTTCTGTGGGAGATTCTCTAACCGACAACCACCACTATGAGCCTAAGTAATGGTACAACATTTTACCTCACATTGCCAAGGACTATCCTATACCTTGCCGTCAGTATAGAACCTGAACTACTAAGTGGATCCACTAGTCTATGCTAAAAAGCACTAAGGAATCATCTAAAAAGTATGATCCTTTTTTTGCCCATGATGGCTACATGGTTTTGAGTTAATATGAACTCGCATACCCATATTGGTGCTCAATACTACTCCCAATTATACTTAGCTCATATGTTTTTAAAACACCTTCTTCTCTGTTTTGAGATAATTGCTCAAACTTAGCTTAAAAGCTCTCTTGGAATCGATGTTCCCTTTTCTTGCTCAAATGTGAAAACATTTATAAACTCTTTGGGAATACTTAGTTCCCTTATAGCTTTTTGAATAATGAACTCAACTCTTTACTCTTTGCTTAACTTGAAACTTGGTCTTAAAACGAAGTTCAAATGTTTGTTAAAGACTCTTGAAAACTTTAAGAAACTTTGCTTTGACTTGCTTCTCAACTTCTAGACTTTGACTCTTAGCTTCTATGACTTGGATCTTAACTTTTCTTGAGTTGGATTATGAATTTTATTCCCCTTCTGAAAGATAATGATATAAATCGTTATAAATCTGATTACAATTATTTGCATATTGGTTTAGTGCAAGTTGATGTTAAGCCTCCTTTTAGAAAAGGTCTTGATATTCCTGTTTGTGTCATCCTTAGAGATGGCAGGTTTTTGAATTTTGATGATTCTATGTTAAGAGTCTTACAGAGTAATCCTGCTGATGGGCCAGTTTACTTTAATTGTTATCCTAACTTCTCTGTCGACATTAATGATCCTAATGTCATGGATTCTTTGACACTCAATGTCAAAACCAAAAACTTGTACAACAAAATCAATACTCGTGAAATAGCTATTATTTACCGAGTCTATTATCATCTTATGAAAACCCATCTTGCTCCTAAAGCTCGTAATGAGAGCATAAAAGGTGAGACTATGTTTATGGAAGCCAACCATGAACATAGTTCTATCTTTGTTCCTCGACTTCTTCAATGGAAAGATATTCTCTCCAGTAATGATTGGCGTTTTGAGAATATAACTCAACCTTTTGCGTCTCATTCTGAAAGATCTCAGATTGAAAGAGTCATTCAGTTTCCCGATGGATCTATATAACTCAAATTCTTAGACAATCCTGCAAGGAGATCTTCCCCAAATCGAAGGTCATCCTGTTCCCCCTCTACTTCGTGTCCCTCGAGACCCGTCCCCAGGCCACCTTCTTCTTCAAAAACCCCGGAGGAAGCAGAAAATGATGATATTATTTCTGTTGCTGACAACAACAAAGGTAAAGTCACAGGGGTAAACTTTTCAGGTAACGTACCCAAAGTATTTTACCAAGATATTCCAGGCAGTCCTACTACAAGTGAAATGGAGCCTCCCAAGGAGAAACCAGCTTGGCTTGGAATTCTTAAGACAGGTAAAGCCTTTGAGCCCAATCCAGACATCATACATGAACAATGGATCCATCCTGACAATCAGGTAAAGAGAAAATGGTATGTTGCTACCTATACTATTAATCAAAGAAAATCCTTCAGAGATTTATGGATAAATGATATAGGAAGGATCGGTTGTGAAATAGAATTCTTCAAATAGTTTGAAAAGACTGGCAGGATTGAAAATTGTACTGTGTCATTACGAGTTATCATTAACAAATGGTATACTACTTCTAACAAAGTTGTTGAATCTACTCCTCCTCCTCTAGAAGGAATTAACATTCCTATTGCAGGAACAATGATCAAAGCTCCTTCTTTAGAAGAGAAAAGTGATAAGACAGGTAGTTTACTCACATCTGTAGACATTGACCGAGTAGTTGAACAAAACAATTACTCCAACCAAATCCTTCGTATTATCTCTAGACAAATAGAAGATACTAAACCCACCATCAGTGGAAGACCAACCCCAGCTTCTACTTCATCCAACCATAATATTGAAACCTATCCAGGATTCAAAATCCGTGAATTTTCTAAGGAAAAATTCCCCAAATTATCTGATACTTTTGAAGTAACAGGAAATATCATTGAGAAAATCAATGCCCAACTTTACAACTTCAACATCTCGGCGAAAGATGATAAAACACCAGAAAAGGTTTCTACCTTTCAGGAGGAGCCTACATCCACTCAAGAGAAATCTAATCTCCTCCAAAACCTTGCTAGTAGTCGTTTTCATAACATAAAAAACTACCATAACAAACTTTATTTCCCAGATTTGTAGTATGAGGAAAATGCCTTCTTATCTACTTCCTCTCACGAAGGAAGAAGCATCACCGAATGGAATATTGATGGCCTAGCTGAGCATCAAGTTTACAATAAACTCCATGAAATGGGTGTTTCCATTACTGCATATAAAATGCCTAGTTCTGCATATAAGGATGCAGGTAACATGTTTATTGCAGGTTTCACAAGAATGTTGAAACATTGGTGGGATAACTACGTTACTGGTGAAATCAAACAACTCATTATTAATGCAACTGCAATGGAAACAGTTGTTAAAATAGAAGGAAACACACAATCTAGTTCTCAAGTTACAAGGGAAGTTGCTTGTGCTACTCTCCTTTACCATATAGCTAAACATTTTATTAGAGAACCCAAATTATTTCAAGACAAGAGTCTCCAAATTCTAAGCAATCTAAGTAGTTCAAATTTAGACAACTTTATCCATTACAAACATGTCTTTCTCAGTAAGGTTATGATTCGTCTAGATTGCAATTTGGATTTCTGGAAATAACGTTTCATCAAAGGTCTACCTCCTCTCTTTGCAGATAAAGTAAGGACAAAGATCCAAGATCGCAACAATGGAAGTATTCCTTATAGCAATCTTACTTATGGTGATTTGGTAAGCACCATTAATGTTGTAGCCCTTGAGCTTTGCACATATATTAACCTCAAACATCAGCTCAAGAAAGAGCAGTCTTCTTCTAGAAAGGAACTTGGAAGTTTCTGTAGATATTTTGGTTTTAGCACTCCACCTGATAAGATCAAGAAAGATAAAAAGGAAAAATCTCATAGGAAGAAATCTCGAAGAAGAGATGATTCTACCAGACCAAAGAAAAAGAAGTCTAGGTCCAAAAGGCCTAATGATGCCAAAGTAGATGTATGTTGGACTTGTGGCAAGATTGGTCATAAAGCCAATGAATGTCGTTTTAAGACAAAAAAGAAGAAAATCAATCTTCTTAACATAGATGAAGAAACCAAAGGTAAGCTCCTTACTATTCTTGATGAACCATTTTTTGAATCCTCAGGTACATTTGTTGAATACAGTGATGACAGAGACATTGATCTTGATTATGATTCAGACAATAGCCAATTAGGAAGAGATTGTATCTGTACTGAAGCATTTTGTACTTGTGACAATACACCTGTTATACGAGTACTTTCTGATCATTCGAAAGAATATCTCTTTGATGTTATTCAACATATTAAATATAATGAGGCTAGGAATCATTTTCTCCTAGAACTCAAAAATCTTCTTCTCAATATGGACAAACCTAATCCTCGTCCGATAATTGAACCATTTAGCATGAAGCAAATCATGAATCGCTCAGATAATCACTCTGAACCTTTCATTTCAGATCTTCGTCATGAAGTCTCTAGGCTCAAAGAAGAGATTAGAAATATCAAATCTCGACTTTGTATCCTTGAGAATGACATCCTCACTAATAAAGTTCCTAAAAGAACTACTTTCCATGACCTTGAGTCTAACCAAAATGGTTCTTCCCATGAAGATGATGATAACATTGGTATTGACCTCCCCAATATCAATAATGATCACCTAGTCGAACCTTTAGTTACCCATACAGGTAATGACACTTCTACTTCTGCAGCACCAGGAGTAACGGTAATTTCTTCAATTAGACCTCAGAGTCATCATATACCTGTAAAAATAGTTATTAGTAAACATTTTGTTATTAACAAAATTGCTTTGCTTGACAGTGGTGCAGATAGGAACTGCATTGTAAAAGGTATTGTTCCAACTAAGTATTTGCAAAAAACTACTTCAAAATTATACTCTGCTACAGGAGAACTTTTAAAAATAAATTATAAGCTTTCTAAAGCCCATATTTGCAATGATGGCATTTGTTTAACAAATGATTTTGTTATTACTGAAGATATAAATGAAGATATTATACTTGGAATACCTATACCATAAAAAGGATCGTAAGTAATGCGGAATTAAAAGAGATAAGAACTTAATTAAAAAAGAGAAGAACTTACAGTCAACTAAAGTTTATTGCAATACAACAAACATAACTTCTCAAGAACGAAAAGGAAGAGGGGAATAAAAGGAAAACAAAGAGAGGATTTCAGAATAATGTGTAATTTTCTAATGCCTCTAACTCTAGACTTCCAACTTATTATATAGAAGGAGAGGGGAGTGCCTTTTTATCTTAGGCTTACAAGTGGATGGTTAAGATTCTACCGATGCTTAATGGGGGTTCCTACTTCTTTTATAAAGGAACCAAAATTAGATAGATAATGGTCTTCTTTTTTTAAAAGAAGGTAGGTAGCATGTCTTCTTTCAATAAGAGACTACTTTTCAAGATTCCTTTTAGGAATAATAAGTTGCCTTTTGGGAAAAGTAATTCCGATGCTTTGCACCTCTACTCTTCTCAAAGGTTGTTCTCCTGTTCTAAATATGAGTCAAGATAAGTTGCAGCTATCCCGCTGGGGTCTAGCATTTCTCCATTGTCATTTTCGGATGTGACTTCTTCTAGGAGGAGCATGATGTCTTCTTCGCTAGTCTGGTCATCATCCATTCTTTTAAGAGCTTTCTTTAATTTCTCTTTTAATGCATTCTTTGATGGTGATGATGTGGCTGCTCTTGGCAATACTCTAACTGGTGATTCAGATATAACTTTTGGAACCCATCCTCGAATTTTGATTTCCTTCGATAGATACTTAATCCTATCTAAATCTGTCTTAGCAAAATTCCATGATAAAATATAAGAAATTTTTTTCTTTATAAAATATTTGCACATTTTGATGTGTTCTGGTAGTGTTGAGATTTCTTCCTTGGTTTGAAATTCTTCAAACCTGCTGAGAAATTATTGGGGAAGGATATTCTTATTTCCTCCAAAATAGTTCCACCATTCGTAGAACCATCTGGGAATTGTGGTTTTAACCATGTCTGGATAATATTTGATGAACCAAGTGTGACCTGGTCAAATATACATAAAGTTGAACCATCCATTTTTATAATCATGCCAATTATAAGTTTGAGGCATTGAAAGTGTAATAGGGGTAAGGAGGTGATCTACGTACCATTCTGATGGAGACAAAACCCTCTTGATTGTGAATCTAGAATAGCTGATATATTCTGGATCCCTGTCACTCATAATATGTTCAATAATAATAGACTCTGTGTCTACCAAAATTGCTTCAAAATACCTTTCTATTTTAAGTAGATTATCTGTATCCACAAAGTTGTTATTTAGGTAAACTGGCTTGATAAGACTAGCAATAGGAGCTCCCTCGTACTGTTTGTCAATGGCCATGATTGGTAGAGCTTGTTTTGTTGTAAATTCAAACTCTTCTTTTATTGGAATTGCATCAGGCTTCTTTGCTGCTGTTGGTTTTACTGCTTGTGCAAAAGTCTCAGGGGCCTTCATTGTGTAACTTTCTTTGGTTTGAACCGAAGAGGAGGTTGATCCTTGGTCAATCTTCTGATTGATTCATTTAGTAGGAGTTGAAGGTTTTGCCTCCAGTTTTGGATAATTTACAAAGCAGTATATCTGTTCAGGAATCCTTTACAATAATGATGTTTGCCCTTTGAGGAACAGTTGGTCTGAGATGAAGTATTCCTGTGGTTGGGATATCTAATGGTCTAGCCATTTGTTGGTTCTTCTGAGATGATTCAGGCTTCAGAGGCCTCATGCTTAGTCTCATTGTTTCCCTGTTAATATTCTTTTGTTAAGAAATCTGGGAGAGAATTATTTTCTCCTTTGACAAAATTTATTTCAAAATCAAAGCTAGATAGTAGAGCTTTCCATCTAGCAAAGATTTGTTTTGAAACAAGATTTTTGACATCTTTTTGTAAAATTTCTTCAGCAGATTTGCAATCTACTCTAAGTAAAAATTCTTTGTTAACAAGATCATCTTGGAATTTTGTGATACAAAGTACTATAGATAAAACTTCTTTTTTTAGAGTAGAATAGTTTTTTTTGTGTGGAATTCCAGATTTCTGATGTAAAACGAACTAGTTGCTCTGTAGATTCAAGATCTACTTTTTGTTTAAGAATTCCTCCATAACTTGCATTAGACGCGTTGGTCTCAACAATCATAAAGGCATTTGGGTTAGGGATTCCTAGACATTGACTGGTTTGTACAAGAGCCTTGACTTGGATGACAGCCTTAGTTTGTTCAGTACTCCAAGGAATTGGATTTTTCCTAAGTCTTTTATATAGAGGTTCACAAACTTGTCTGACTTTTGGAATAAAATCAGCTACATAATTTAAGCTTCCTAGAAACCTTTGTAGTTGGGTTTTATTAGGAATCTCATTAGGAAATTTAGAGGAGAACTCTACGACGCTGGAAATAGGTTTATAAGTTCCCTGATAAAGGTCATGACCTAAGAACCTGATAGTAGTTTGAAAAAGCACCATTTTCTTGGCACTGACAACTAAACCATTATTCTTAACAATTTTGAAGAAAGTATTTAGTTGTTTAAAATGATAATCAATATTCTCTGAAAAGATTAGCATATCATCAATATAGACGATTGACATATAAGAGTAATCATTAAATATGGAATTCATGATATTTTGAAATTCAGAAGGGGCGTTCTTGGGCCCGAAAGGCATTACATTCCATTCATATTGTCCAAATGGGATATTGAAAGCAGTTCTATACTTATTTTTTTTTGAAATCTGAATTTGCCAAAAACCCGATTTCATATCAAATTTGCTATAAATATTAGCTTTAAAAATCCTTTTCAAAAGGTCTCGTTTGTTAAGTATGGGATACCTGATCCATTTTAAAACGGAGTTTAAAGGTTTATAATTGATTACTAGTCTTGGTGCTCCTCTTTCTTTCTCCGCGTTTTTATTAACGTAAAAAGAAGAACAACACTTGGTGATTTAGAGATTCTAATAATCTTATTTTTTAAAAGAGTGTCGATTTCTTTCTTACCAAATTCCATCATTTCGTGATTTATTTGGATAGGCCTTGCCTTAGTGGTAATAGCCTGTTCATTGAATCCTTCAATGAATGGTAAATCCACAATATGTTTTTTTTTCGTTCCCAAAAAGCATTTGGAAAATCAGAACATATTTCTTCTTCAAATCTTTTGCGAAGATTGGCTATCTTAGCAACTATCTCCGGGGTTTTTAAAATCTGTTCGATTTTCTTAACACGAATTTCATCCTTCAAAAAGGTGATATGTTGTGATAGGTTATCAATACGGAAAACAGTGTTTTCTCAAACAAAATTACTTTCCTCCTGTGAGAGGGTTTTGACAAAATGAAAATGTAGATCTTTTCCAAGAATAGTAGTATTAATACCGTCTAAATCAGTAAAATAAGGTTTTATCTGAGTGATAAAAGGTATTCCAAGTATAATATCTTTATTGATATCTTCAGTAATAACAAAATCATTTGTTAAACAAATGCCATCATTGCAAATATGGGCTTTAGAAAGCTTATAATTTATTTTTAAAAGTTCTCCTGTAGCGGAGTTTAATTTTGAAGTAGTTTTTTGCAAAAACTTAGTTGGAACAATACCTTTACAATGCAGTTCCTATTTGCCCCACTGTCAAGCAAAGAAATTTTGTTAATAACAAAATGTTTACTAACAACTATTTTTACAGGTATATGATAACTATGAGGTCTAATTGAAGAAATTACCGTAACTCCTGATGCAGAAGAAGTAGAACTGTCATTACCTGTTTGGGTAACTAAAGGTTGGACTAAGTGATCATTATTGATATTGGGGAGGTCAATACCAATGTTATTATCATTTTCATGGGAAGAACCATCTTGGTTAGACTCAAGGTCATGGAAAGTAGTTCATTTAGTAACTTGATTAGTGAGGATGTCAGCCTCAACGATACAAAGTCAAGATTTGATATTACTAATCTCTTCTTTGAGACTAGAGACCTCATGAAGAATATCTGAAATGGAAGGTTCAGAGTGATTATCTGAGCTATTCAAGATTTGCTTCATGCTGAATGGTTCATTTATCGGACGAGGTTTAGGTTTGTCAGTATTGAGAAGAAGATTTTTTAGTTCTAGGAGAAAATGATTCCTAGCCTTATCATCTTTAATATCTTGAATAACATCAAAGAGAGCTTCTTTCGAATGATCAGAAAGTACTCGTATAACAGGTGTACTGTCACAAGTACAAAATGCTTCAGTATAGATACAATCTCTTCCTGATTGGCTTTTGTCTGAATCATAATCAAGATCAATGTCTTCGTCATCACTGTATTCATCAGATGTACCTGAGGATTCAGAAAAGGGTTCGTCAAGAATAGCAAGGAGCTTACCTTTGGTTTCTTCATCTATGTTAAGAAGATTGATTTTCTTCTTTTTGGTCTAGGAATGGCATTCATAGGCTTTATGACCAATTTTGCCACAAATCCAACATACATCTACTTTGGCATCATTAGGACTTTTGGAGCTAGACTTCTTTTTCTTTGGTATGGTAGAATCATCTCTTCTTCGAGATTTCTTCCTATGAGATTTTACCTTTTTATACTTCTTGATCTTATCAGGTGGAGTGATAAAACCAAAATCTCTACAAAAACTTCCAAGTTCCTTTCTAGAAGAAGACTGCTCTTTCTTAAGCTGATGTTTGAGCTTAATATTTGTGCAAACCTCAAGGGCTACGACATTAATGGTGCTTACCAAATCACCATAAGTAAGATTGCTATAAGGAATACTTCCATTGTTGCGATCTTGGATCTTTGTCCTTACTTTATCTGCAAAGAGAGGAGGTAGACCGATGGTGAAGCGTTCTTTCCAAACATCCAAATTGCAATCTCGACGAATCATAACCTTACTGATAAAGGCATGTTTGTAATGGATAAAGTTGTCTAAATTTGGACAACTTAGATTGCTCAGAATTTGGATACTCCTGTCTCGAAATAGTTTGGGTTCTCCAATAAAATGTTTAGCTATATGGTAAAGGAGAGTAGCACAAGCATCTTCCCTTGTAACTTGAGAAGTAGATTGTGTGTTTCCTTCTATTTTAACAACTGTTTCCATTGCAGTGGCATTAATAATGAGTTGTTTGATTTCATCAGTAACATAGTTATCCCACCAATGTTTCAACATTCCTGTGAAACCTGCAATAATCATGTTAGCTACATCCTTATCTACAGGACCATGCATTTTATATGCAGTAATGGAAACACCCATGTCATGGAGTATATTGTAAACTTGATGCTCAGCTAGGGCATCAATATTCCATTCGGTGATGCTTCTTCCTTTGTGAGAAGAAGTAGATAAGAAGGCATTTTCCTCATACTGCAAATATTGGAAAGAAGGTTTGTTATGGTAGTTTTTTATGTTATGTAAACGACTACTAGCAAGTTTTTAGAGGAGATTAGATTTCTCTTGAGTGGATGTAGGCTCCTCTTGAAGGGTAGAAACCTTTTCTGGTGTTTTATCATCTTTCGCTGAATTGTTGAAGTTGTAAAGTTGGGCATTGATTTTCTCAATGATAGTTCCTATTCTTCAAAAGTATCAGATAATTTGGGGAATTTTTCTTTAGAAAATTCACGGATTTTGAATCCTGGATAAGTTTCAATATTATGGCTGGATGAAGTAGAAGCTGGGGTTGGTCTTCCACTGATGGTGAGTTTAGTATCTTCTATTTGTTTAGAGATAATATGAAGGATTTAGTTGGAGTAATTGCTTTGTTCAACTACTCGGTCAATGTCTGCAGATGTGAGTAAACTACCTCTCTTATCACTTTTCTCTTTGAAAGGAGAAGCTTTGATCACTGTTCCTACAATAGGAATGTTAATTCCTCCTAGAGGAGGAGTAGTAGATTCAACAACTTTGTTAGAAGTAGTATACCATTTGTTAATGATAACTTGTAATGACTCAGTACAATTTTCAATCCTGCCAGTCATTTCAAATCATTTGAAGAATTCTATTTCACAACCGATCCTTCTCATATCATTTGTCCATAAATCTCTAAAGGATTTTCTTTGATTAATAGTATAGGTAGCAACATACCATTTTCTCTTTACATGATTGTCAGGATGGATCCATTGTTCATGTATGATGTCTGGATTGGGCTCAAAGGCTTTACCTGTCTTAAGCATTCCAAGCCAAGCTGGTTTCTCCTTGGGAGGCTCCATTTCACTTGCAGTAGGGCTGCCTGGAATATCTTGGTAAAATACTTTGGGTACGTTACCTAAAAAGTCTACCCCTGTGACTTTTCCTTTGCTGTTGTCAGCAACAGAAATAATATCATCATCTTCTGCTTCCTCTGGGTTTTTTGAAGAAGAAGGTGGCCTGGGAACGGGTCTCGAGGGACACGAAGTAGAGGGGGAACAGGATGACCTTCGATTTGAGGAAGATCTCCTTGCAGGATTGTCTAAGAATTTGAGTTCTATAGATCCATCGGGAAACTAAATGACTCTTTCAATCTGAGATCTTTCAGAATGAGACGCAAAAGGTTTAGTTATATTCTCAAAACACCAATCATTGCTGGAGAGAATATCTTTCCATTGAAGAAGTCGAGGAACAAAGATAGAACTATGTTCTTGGTTGGCTTCCATAAGCATAGTCTCACCTTTTATGCTCTCATTACGAGCTTTAGGAGCAAGATGGGTTTTCATAAGACAATAATAGACTCGGTAAATAATAGCTATTTCACGAGTATTGATTTTGCTGTTCAATTTTTTGGTTTTGACATTGAGTGTCATAGAATCCATGACTTTAGGATCATTAATGTCGACAGAGAAGTTAGGATAACAATTAAAGTAAACTGGCCCATCAGCAAGATTACTATGTAAGACTCCTAACATAGAATCATCAAAATTCAAAAATGTGCCACCTCTAAGGATGACACAAACAGGAATATCAAGACCTTTTCTAAAAAAAGGCTTAACAACAACTTGCACTAAACCAATATGCAAATAATTGTAATCAGATTTATAACGATTTATATCATTATCTCTAAGAAGGCGAATAATTTGTAGGGAATTATTAATTGCAATAGTGGACTCACAAGTCTTAATATTACGACGAGTAAGATAACTAAAATTACCTAACTGATAAATCTTTTTAAAAGGTTCTTCTGGTATATTCCAATTTTGTAAATCATTTTCTAATTTAGCCATCTTAGTAGATTGTGAAGATAAGTTTATACTGGTTAAAATATATTGGTTATTTTCCATAAGATTAAAAATACTGTCTAATGGACTTAGAGAACAAAATAATACTAATAAGTATAATAACAATAAACAACATGCTAGCAGGTATATAGATATTTAGTATCATACTTATCATGTTCCTATATATTGTTTTTATATTTAGTGTGAGGTATTCATTCTTTCCTATGTGTACGAGGTATCCGATTAATATCCAGAGCATACGTTGGTCAGCCATATTCTGTAAGGTTGTTGTAGCCAGGAGGGCGTATTAGACCTGTTGATGGTGGTCCCATAGCTAAGATGACTCTAGGAAAAGAACTGTTGTAGAACCAAGAGAACCTCCCTTAAAAACACTATTTGGATCTTTGATATGTTTTTAAGTAATGTGGAATTGAAAGAGATAAGAACTTAATTAAAAGAGAGAAGAACTTACAATCAATTGAAGTTTATTGCAATACAACAAACAGAACTTCTCAAGAACGAAAATGAAGAGGGGAATAAAAGGAATACAAAGAGAGGATTTCAGTATAATGTGTAATTTTCTGATGCCTCTAACTCTAGACTCCAAACTTCTTATATAGAAGGAGAGGGGAGTGCCTTTTTATCTTAGGCTTACAAGTGGACGGTTAAGATTCTACCGATGCTTAATGGGGGGTCCTACTTCTTTTATAAAGGAATTGAAAGTAGATAGATAATGGTCTTCTTTTTTTTAAAAGAAGGTAGGTAGTATGTCTTCTTTCAATAAGAAACTACTTTTCAAGATTCATTTTAGGAACAGTAAGTTGCCTTTTGGGAAAAGTAATTTCGATGCTTTGCACCTCTACTCTTCTGAAAGGTCGTTCTCCTGTTCTTAATAGGAGTCAAGATAAGTTGCAGCTATCCCACTGGGGTCTAGCATGTCTCCATTGTCATTTTTGGATGTGACTTCTTCTAGGAGGAGCATGATGTCTTCTTCGCTAGTCTGGTCATCGTCCATTTTTTCAATAGCCTTCTTCAATTTATCTTTTAATGCATTCTTTGATGGTGATGATGTGGCTGCTCTTGGCAATACTCTAATTGGTGATTTAGATATAACTTTTGGAACCCATCCTCGGATTTTGATTTCCTTCGATAGATACTTAATCCTATCTAAATCTGTCTTAGCAAAATTCCATGATAAAATATAAGAAATTCTTTTCTTTATAAAATATTTGCACATTTTGATGTCTTCTGGTAGTGTAGAGATTTCTTCCTTGGTTTGAAATTCTTCAAACCTGCTGAGAAACTGTTGGGGAAGGATATTCTTATTTCCTCCAAAATAGTTCCACCATTCGTAGAACAATCTGGAAATTATGGCTTTAACCATGTCTGGACAATATTTGATGAACCAAGTGTGACTTGGTCTGATATACATAAAGTTGAACCATGCATTTTTATAATCATGCTAATTATGAGTTTGAGGCTTATGAGGCATTGAAAGTGTAACAGGGGTAAGGAGGTGATCTGTGTACCATTCTGATGGAGACAAAACCCTCTTGATTGTGAATCTAGAATAGCTGATATATTCCGGATCCCTATCACTCATAGTATGTTCAATAATAATAGACTATGTGTCTACCAAAATTGCTTCAAAATACCTTTGTGTTTTCAATGGATTATCTGTATCCACAAAGTTGTTATTTAGGTAAACTGGCTTGATAAGACTGGCAATAGGAGCTCCCTCGTACTGTTTGTCAATGGCCATGATTGGTAGAGCTTGTTTTGTTGTAAATTCAAACTCTTCTTTTATTGGAATTGCATCAGGCTTCTTTGTTGTTGTGGGTTTTACTGCTTGTGCAAAAGTCTCAAGGGCCTTCGTTGTGTAACTCTCTTTGGTTTGGACCGAAGAGGAGATTGATCCTTGGTCAATTTTCTGATTGATTAATTTAGTAGGAGTTGGAGGTTTTGCCTCCAATTTTGGATAATCTGCCAAAGGAGTATATCTGTTCTGGAATCCTTTATCAATAATGATGTTTGCCCTTTGAGGGACAGTTGGTCTGAGATGAAGTAATCCTGTGGTAGGGATATCAAATGGCCTAGCCATTTGTTGGTTCTTCTGAGATGATTTAGGCTTCAGGGGCCTCATGCTTGGTCTCATTGTTTCCCTGTAAAAATTCTCTTGTTAAGAAATCTGGGAGAGAATTATTTTCTCCTTTGATAAAATTTATTTCAAAATCAAAGCTAGATAGTAGAGCTTGCCATCTAGCAAAGATTTATTTTGAAACAAGATTTTTGACATCTTTTTGCTAAATTTATTTAGCAGATTCGCAATCTACTCTAAGTAAAAATTCTTTGTTAACAAGATCATCTTGGAATTTTGTGATACAAAGTACTATAGATAAAACTTCTTTTTTTACAGTAGAATAGTTTTTTTTGTGCGGAATTCCAAATTCCTGATGTAAACCGAACTAGTTGCCCTGTAGATTCAAGATCTACTTTTTGTTTAAGAATTCCTCCATAACCTGCATCAGACGCGTTGGTCTCAACAATCATAAAGGCATTTGGGTTAGGGATTCCTAGACATGGAATGGTTTGTACAAGAGCTTTGACTTGGATGACAGCCATAGTTTGTTCAGTACTCCAATGAATTGGATTTTTCCTAAGTCTTTTATATAGAGGTTCACAAACTTGTCTGACTTTTGGAATAAAATCAGCTACATAATTTAAGCTTCCTAGAAACTTTTGTAGTTGGGTTTTTTCAGGAATCTCATTAGGAAATTTAGAGGAGAACTCTATGGCCCTGGAAATAGGTTTATAAGTTCCCTGATAAAGGTCATGACCTAAGAACCTGATAGTAGTTTGAAAAAACACCATTTTCTTGGCACTAACAACTAAACCATTATTCTTAACAATTTTGAAGAAAGTATTGAGATGTTTAAAATGAGAATGAATATTCTCTTAAAAGATTAGCACATCATCAATAGAGACGATTTACATATAAGAGTAATCATTAAATATGGAATTCATGATATTTTGAAATTCAGAAGGGGCGTTCTTGAGCCCGAAAGGCATTACATTCCATTCATATTGTCCAAATGGGACATTGAAAGCAGTTTTATACTTATCTTTTTCTGAAATCTGAATTTGCCAAAAACCCGATTTCATATCAAATTTGCTATAAATATTAGCTTTAAAAGTTCTTTTCAAAAGGTCTCGTTTGTTAAGTATGGGATACCTGATCCATTTTAAAACGGAGTTTAAAGGTTTATAATTGATTACTAGTCTTGGTGCTCCTCTTTCTTTCTCCGCATTTTTATTAACGTAAAAAGCAGAACAACTCCAAGGTGATTTAGAGATTCTAATAATCTTATTTTTTAAAAGAGTATCGATTTCTTTCCTACAAAATTCCATCATTTCGTGATTTATTTGGATAGGCCTTGCCTTAGTGGTAATAGCTTGTTCATTGAATCCTTCATTGTATGGTAAATCCACAATATATTTTTTTCGTTCCCAAAAAGCATTTGGAAAATCAGAACATATATCTTCTTCAAATCTTTTGCGAAGATTGGCTATCTTAGCAACCATCTCCGGGGTTTTTAAAATCTGTTCAATTTTCTTAACACGAATTTCATCCTTCAAAAAGGTGATATGTTGTGATAGGTTATTACTACGGAAAACAGTGTTTTCTCTAACAAAATTACTTTCCTCCTGTGAGAGGGCTTTGACAAAAGGAAAATGTAGATCTTTTCCAAGAATAGTAGTATTAATACCGTTTAAATCAGTAAAATAAGGTTTCATCTGAGTGATAAAAGGTATTACAAGTATAATATCTTCATTGATATCTTCAGTAATAACAAAATCATTTGTTAAGCAAATGCAATCAATGCAAATATGGGCTTTAGAAAGCTTATAATTTATTTTTAAAAGTTCTCCTGTGGCGGAGTATAATTTTGAAATAGTTTTTTGCAAAAACTTAGTTGGAACAATACCTTTTACAATGTTGTTCCTATTTGCACCACTGTCAAGCAAAGCAATTTTGTTAATAACAAAATGTTTACTAACAACTATTTTTACAGGTATATGACGACTCTAAGGTCTAATTGAAGAAATTACCGTTAATCCTGGTGCTGCAGAAGTAGAACTGTCATTACCTGTTTGGGTAACTAAAGGTTCGACTAAGTGATCATTATTGATATTGGGGAGGTCAATACCAATGTTATTATCATCTTCATGGGAAGAACCATCTTAGTTAGACTTAAGGTCATGGAAAGTAGTTCATTTAGTAACTTGATTAGTGAGGATGTTAGTCTCAACGATACAAAGTCAAGATTTGATATTACTAATCTCTTCTTTGAGACTAGAGACCTCATGAAGAATATCTGAAATGGAAGGTTCAGAGTGATTATCTGAGCTATTCATGATTTGCTTCATGCTGAATGGTTCATTTATCGGACGAGGTTTAGGTTAGTCTGTATTGAGAAGAAGATTTTTGAGTTCTAGGAGAAAATGATTCCTAGCCTTATCATCTTTAATATCTTGAATAACATCAAAGAGAGCTTCTTTCGAATGATCAGAAAGTACTCGTATAACATGTGTACTGTCACAAGTACAAAATGCTTCAGTATAAATACAATTTCTTCCTAATTGGCTTTTGTCTGAATCATAATCAAGATCAATGTCTTCGTCATCACTATATTCATCAGATCTACCTGAGGATTCATAAAAGGGTTCATCAAGAGTAGCAAGGAGCTTACCTTTGGTTTCTTCATCTATGTTAAGAAGATTGATTTTCTTCTTTTTGGTCTTGGAACGACATTCATTGGCTTTATGACCAGTCTTGCCACAAGTCCAACATACATCTACTTTGGCATCATTAGGCCTTTTGGACCTAGAATTCTTTTTCTTTGGTCTGGTAGAATCATCTCTTCTTCGAGATTTCTTCCTATGAGATTTTTCCTTTTTATCTTTCTTAATCTTATCAGGTGGAGTGATAAAACCAAAATCTCTACAGAAACTTCCAAGTTCCTTTCTAGAAGAAGACTGCTCTTTCTTGAGCTGATGTTTGAGTTTAATATTTTTACAAAGCTCAAGGGCTACAACATTAATGGTGCTTACCAAATCACCATAAGTAAGATTGCTATAAGGAATACTTCCATTGTTGCGATCTTGGGTCTTTGTCCTTACTTTATCTGCAAAGAGAGGAGGAAGACCGTCGATGAAACGTTCTTTCCTGAAATCCAAATTGCAATCTGGACGAATCATAACCTTACTGAGAAAGGCATGTTTGTAATGGATAAAGTTGTCTAAATTTGGACAACTTAGACTGCTCAGAATTTGGAGACTCCTGTCTCGAAATAGTTTGGGTTCTCCAATAAAATGTTTAGCTATATGGTAAAGGAGAGTAGCACAAGCAACTTCCCTTGTAACTTGAGAAGTAGATTGTGTGTTTCCTTCTATTTTAACAACTGTTTCCATTGCAGTTGCATTAATAATGAGTTGTTTGATTTCATCAGTAACGTAGTTATCCCACCAATGTTTCAACATTCATGTGAAACCTGCAATAATCATGTTAGCTGCATCCTTATCTGCAGAACCACACATTTTATATGCAGTAATGGAAACACCCATTTCATGGAGTTTATTGTAAACTTGATGCTCAGCTAGGCCATTAATATTCCATTCGGTGATGCTTCTTCCTTCGTGAGAGAAAGTAGATAAAAAGGCATTTTCCTCATACTACAAATCTCGGAAAGAAGGTTTAATATGGTAGTTTTTTATGTTATGAAAATGACTACTAGCAAGTTTTTAGAGGAGATTAGATTTCTCTTGAGTGGATATAGGCTCCTCCTAAAGGGTAGAAACATTTTCTGGTGTTTTATCATCTTTCGCTGAGATGTTGAAGTTGTAAAGTTGGGCATTGATTTTCTCAATGATAGTTCCTGTTACTTCAAAAGTATCAGATAATTTGGGGAATTTTTCTTTAGAAAATTCACGGATTTTGAATCCTGGATAGGTTTCAATATTATGGCTGGATGAAGTAGAAGCTGGGGTTGGTCTTCCACTGATGGTGAGTTTAGTATCTTCTATTTGTTTAGAGATAGTATAAAGGATTTGGTTGGGTAATTCTTTTGTTCAACTACTCGGTCAATGTCTGCAGATGTGAGTAAACTACCTCTCTTATCACTTTTCTCTTTGAAAGGAGAAGCTTTGATCACTGTTCCTGCAATAGGAATGTTATTTCCTTCTAGAGGAGGAGTAGTAGATTCAACAACTTTGTTAGAAGTAGTATACCATTTGTTAATGATAACTTGTAATGATTCGGTACAATTTTCAATCCTGCCAGTCATTTCAAACCATTTGAAGAATTCTATTTCACAACCGATCCTTCTCATATCATTTATCCATAAATGTCTAAAGGATTTTCTTTGATTAATAGTATAGGTAGCAACATACCATTTTCTCTTTACATGATTGTCAGGATGGATCCATTGTTCATGTATGATGTCTGGTTTGGGCTCAAAGGCTTTACCTGTCTTAAGCATTCCAAGCCAAGTAGCTAGCCTTGTTGCCTTGTCATTGGCTGATTCTTGGGAGGCTCCATTTCACTTGCAGTAGGGCTGCCTGGAATATCTTGGTAAAATACTTTGGGTACGTTTCCTGAAAAGTCTACCCCTGTGACTTTTCCTTTGCTGTTGTCAGCAACAGAAATAATATCATCATCTTCTGCTTCCTCTGGGTTTTTTGAAGAAGAAGGTGGCCTGGAACGGGTCTCGAGGGACACGAAGTAGAGGGGGACCAGGATGACCTTCGATTTGAGGAAGATCTCCTTGCAGGATTGTCTAAGAATTTGAGTTCTATAGGTCCATCGGGAAACTAAATGACTTTTTCAATCTAAGATCTTTCAGAATGAGACGCAAAAGGTTGAGTTATATTCTCAAAACGCCAATCATTGCTGGAGAGAATATATTTCCATTGAAGAAGTTGAGGAACAAAGATAGAACTATGTTCATGGTTGGCTTCCATAAGCATAGTCTCACCTTTTATGCTCTCATTACGAGCTTTAGGAGCAAGATGGGTTTTCATAAGATGATAATAGACTCGGTAAATAATAGCTATTTCACGAGTATTGATTTTGTTGTTCAAGTTTTTGGTTTTGACATTGAGTGTCAAAGAATCCATGAAATTAGGATCATTAATGTTGACAGAGAAGTTAGGATAACAATTAAAGTTAACTGACCCATCAACAAGATTACTATGTAAGACTCCTAACATAGAATCATCAAAATTCAAAAGCCTTCTAGTGATGGTACAACGTTTTACCTCAAGTTGCTAAGGACCATCATATACCTTGCCGTCAGTATAGAACCTGAACTACTAAGTGGATCCACTAGTCTATGCTAAAAAGCACTAAGGAATCATCTAAAAAGTATGATCCTTTTTCTGCCTGTGATGGCTACATGGTTTTAAGTTAATATGAACTCACATGCCATATCAGTGCTCAATACTACTCCCAAATATACTTAGCTCATATGTTTTTAAAAAAACTTCTTCTCTGGTTTGAGATAATTGCTCAAACTTAGCTTAAAAGCTCTCTTGGAATCGATGTTCCCTTTTCTTTCTCAAATGTGAAACATTTATAAACTCTTTGGGAATACTTAGTTCCCTTATAGCTTTTTGAGAAATGAACTCAACTCTTTACTCTTTGCTTAACTTGAAACTTAGTCTTAAAATGAAGTTCAAACGTTTGTTAAAGACTCTTGAAAGCTTTAAGAAACTTTGTTTTGACTTGCTTCTCAACTTCTAGACTTTGACTCTTAGCTTCTACGACTTGGATCTTAACTTTCCTTGAGTTGGATTATGGATTCAAGGCTCATGAACTCATGTTTATGGATGATTTCATGATGTTTAGATGTACCTTAGAGTGTTAGAATCAACTAGGAAACATAGGTACATCACTTAGGAACTAGTACGAAAAAGTGGGGGAAGAATAGGGAGAACTGGCATCCTTGGCGATCTGAGAAGCGTGGGGCGCCAACCCTCAAACTTTAGAGGACAAATTGGGGCACGCTGGCTGGCGCGGCGCCCCAAGGGTAAAACTTTAGAAACTCTTTTGGGGCGCGCTGGCTGGCGCAACGCCCCACCCTTTCCCTAGGTGAACTCCGACTTTTCTCCTTCGTTTTTCATCTCTAAACCCTCCAAACTTCCCTGGTTATTTCCCCAAACACTTAGAATCAATAGTACCCTCAACATACAACAGATTAACTCGAAAATTCACCCGGAAACACGAATCAAATCAACAGGAGACTTCTACAACACAACCATTAAGAACTCAACGAATTTTCAACAATGTTCTTCAAGAACTCATTTTCTTTGCATTCAAACAACTTAAATTCGCTGAATTGAAACAAGATTGGAGTGTGGGTGAACTAACCCAACACTATGTGATCTCACATAGATTGTAAGGATCACCCCCGACGAAATCCACACGCAAAGCTCGAACGTTTCTTAGTGATTCTTGATTTCTCTTCTCTTTTCTCCTCCTTTCTCTTTTCTCCAAGCCCTAGCGTGAACTCTAACTTTTCTAAACTGACCAAAAATCTTGTTTTACCCTTCTGAAACCCGGATTAGACTTTCCTTAATCCAATAGCCCAACTTCCAAAGGACATAACTTACTCATAAGAACTCGAAATCGCGCAAACTCGGCGGCGTTAGAAAGATCATTCCAAGAGATTTCCAACCATATTTGGAATTACACCTAACTCATCCTGAGTTAGGAGTTATGGTCGTTTGAAGTTGACCAAAAACTCACTTTAACTTACTTAAAATTTTCCAGATTTCCTTATACTTTCCAAAAATGATTATTTCCATATTTTAAACTTCTTTTTAGTTCTTTCTAGTTGCAAAGTGTTACACTTTCCTTCTCAGTCATCATGTGAGCATCTCTATATATCTATTGGGTTCCTCAGCAACTAGTTCAGGATCGGTGTTTGGTGGCTCTGGAATGTCCCTCCACACTAGTAGCCTCGGAGGATGAGATAGTGGTGCTATTGGAGCTAGAGCCGGAGCCGGAGCCAGATGTGGACTTAAAGCCAGCCGGTGAACTAATCGGTATATCTCGCTCATCAGACTGGGGGCAGTGACTACATCGGAAATCACCTGCCTGATTTGATTCTGTGTAGTGCGTGGTGCAGTGGGGGATGCCCTGGTGGGAGGTGGGACATATGCAGGGTCAGTCTCCACATCAGTATCCTCATCGATCAGCTGAAAGGATGGTGCCACTGATTTCGACTTGCCCTTCGCGGCGTAAGTCAGAGCTTTCTTGGGTGCCATGGTACTTGTGGAGGCTTAGTTAGTACCAAAACAAACTAATAACACACTCGATTTTTTTTAGAACAAGGAACGAAACAAAATGAAAATTGAAAAAAATATTGGACAGTAGTAGCAGTGACCACCTACGGTGGGTACCTATGGTCCGTAGATGGACCTACGACCCGTGGGTCCCCTCTGTAGGTCAGAATTCCCAGAAGTTGGGTCTCTGATGTGAACCACGGATGTGCAGATCGGTCCGTCGATGGAACGATGGACCGTAGTCCACCTCTGTGGTTCAACACTTAATGATTATTTCATGTACAACAAACACACGGACCCGACCTACGGTCTGTGGACGGGGTCTCATGGGTCATGTTTGTGCCAGGTATCAAACATCCTCATTTTTGTACCCATTTTTGCAACAAATCAAACAATCAACCTGAGTCTAATCATGCATTTCAACACAATATATGATAGTTTATCATCCTTAAAGTTCCGATTGCTCATAATTTTGAATTTTTTAACATACCGAACTAGGAACCCTAAGTCGAAACTTCCATTTACACATTTTACTCTGATTCAATTAGTTTTAAGAAACTACACACTCACATACCATCATACCAAGGGTTATTCTAGTATACAATTCAACATTTAATGCTACAATTAACAATCCTAACAACCCAAGGTCAAGTTCCAACTTCGCGACTTCATAAAACAACAATAAACATTGAATTCAAAGTTAGGGTGAAGTCGTTTACCTTTTAAGCAAGCGAAGTGGGTGAGTGTGTAATGCAATGAACTCCTTAGATTTTTCTAGCCTTTTGACACCGAACCCGGACCGAGAATTCTTTTGTGAGGGGAGAATGGGGTGATTTTAGGGGAGAGGAAGAGAATTATGGATATGAGAGGATAATTATAGGAGATTGGGGTGATATGTGGATTTAATATGGGAGTTTTGGGATTTGGAGGGGTTAGAAACGGTTAGGAGGGAATTTGGGTAATGGGGGGTATATTTGAAATGAGGGGTTTTATATTAAAGGGGGGGGTCCGAGTCGGGTCTCCAGAAACCCTAATTTGGACCCATGAAACCCCTTCTACGAGCCGTAGGTCGACCTACGGACCGTAGTTCAAGTCCGCAGGTCAGTCTTACACTTAGAAATTTTGAGGACTTACCTGGTGGTCTACAGACACCATTCACGGTCCGTGGATGGACCCACAGACCGTCGATGGGGTCCGAGACCTCTGCACAACCTGTTTTCTGTAGATTCAGCTATACATCCCTGCACATGTAGCAACTATGAGGTCTTTCTTGTTACATTTTTTGGACACTTTTTAGACACTGACCCTATTCTATATTTAGCCAACACTAATACAAAAACTAAAACACATATCTAAAGAATTACATAAATTAAAATAAAAGAAGAAAACTCCTAATAACAAAAAAAAAAAACTATAGTTGGCTAGATTGTACATCTTGGGTTGTCTCCCAAGCAGCGCTTGATTTAATGTCGCGACACGACACAGTCCCCTTGATTACTCAGACTTCATCAAGGTAGTAGGCCTCAACCACTTCTTGCACATTTTCCTTTTTCCCCATGTAGACCTTGATCCTTTGCCCGTTCACCTTGAACCTTGTTCCCTCCTTGTTCTCAAGCTCGACCGCTCCATGTGGGAACACTTGAGTGACTATGAATGGCCTGGTCCACTTGGACTTGAGTTTGCCAGGAAACAAGCGCAATATTAAGTTGAATAGAAGCACCAGATCATCCACAACAAATTCACACTTTTCAATCTTTTGATCATGATACTTCTTTATCTTCTCCTTGTACAAGGCTGAACTTTCATAAACTTTTAGGCGAAACTCATCAAGCTCATTCATGTCATTCACTCTTTGACTTGATGCGGCGCCCCAATCCAAATTCAACTTCTTTAACGCCCACATAGCCTTATGCTCTAGCTCTACCGGCAAATGGCAAGACTTCCCATATACAAGTTGGTAGGGGGACATACCTATGGGAGTCTTGAATGCGGTGTGATAGGCCCATAGAGCATCATCAAGCCTCCTTGACCAATCAGTTTTATTTGCATTCACAGTCTTTTTGCAAAGATTTGCTTTATCTCTCTGTTGGACACTTCAACTTGCCCACTAGACTGCGGATGGTAAGGAGTGGCTAAATTGTGATGGAATCCATATTTCTCTAGAAACGCCTTGGACAACTTATTACAGAAGTGGGAACCTCCATCACTAATAATCGCCCTAGGTGTACCAAATCTGGAGAATATATTCTTTTTCAGGAATGCGGTGACACTTTTACCTTCATTGTTTGAAAACACAATTGCTTTCACCCATTTCGACACATTATCAACCGCAACAAGAATATACTTCATCCCATGTGAACTAACAAACGGACCCATAAAATCAATGCCCCCTACATCAAACAACTCAATCACCAATATCGGATTCATAGGTAGCTCTTGCCTCTTTGAAATTCCTCCTTCTCTTTGGCAACGATCACAAGACTCGGCGAAATCATAAGCATATTGGTGGATGGTAGGCTAGAAATACCCAAACTGCAAAATTTTATGCGCAGTCCGAATACCACTATTATGCCTACCAACAGGCGACTAGTGACACGCCTCTAGGATACTCATCATCTCAACCTCGGGCACACAACGACGAATAATCCCATCAACACAAATACGGAACAAAAATGGCTCATCCCAAAAGAACTTCTTCACATCATGCATAAACTTTTTCCTTTGGTGAAACGACAAATCCGATGGAACCAGATCATTTGCCAAGTAGTTAGCAAAGTCAGCGAACCAAGGAATAAGATCATGAGAAGCAGCCAATACCTGTTCGTTTGGAAAAGCATCATTAATTTTAGCCCCATCTCCTAGCTTTAGCATCGCTTCCTCCTCTAATCTAGACAATTGATCGGCAACTTGATTTTCTGTCCCTTTTCTGTCTTTCACCTCAAAATCGAACTCTTGCAGCAACAACACCCATGTAATTAACCTCGGTTTTGCATCCTTTTTAGCCATCAGATACCTTAATGCAGAATGGTCAGTATGCACTATGACCTTAGTACTAAGCAAGTAGGATCAAAATTTCTCGAATGCGAAAACCACAACAAGGAGTTCCTGTTTAGTCACTGTATAGTTCTTTTGAGCCACATTTAGAGCTTTGTTGGCATAGTAAATAGGATGAAGAATCTTCTCTCGCCTCTATCCCAATACCACACCAAGCGCCACTCCACTCGTATCACACATCACTTCAAACGATTGCCCCCAATCCGGTGAAATAATGATAGGTGCGGAAACTAGCTTTTCTTTCAACTCTCCGAATGCTCTCAAAAAAGCATCATCAAAATCAAACTTACACTCCTTTTCAACCAATTTGCACAATGGATGTGCAATTTTGGAGAAATCCTTGACAAACCTCCTATAAAAGCCTGCATGCTTGAGAAAACTTCTAATACCTTTAACAGAGATAGGTGGTGGAAGCTTTTCTATTACCTCGACTTTCGCTCGATTAACCTCAATACCCTTCTCAGAAATTCGATGAACCAGAACGATCCCCTCTTTCACCATGAAGTGGCACTTTATCCAATTAAACACACGATTGCACTCTTCACACCGTTTAAGTACTTCGGCTAAATGATCCAAACAACCATTGAATGAGTCACCTATCACAGAGAAATCATCCATAAATACCTCAATAGTGTCCTCCACCATATCAAAAAATATCGACATCATGTAACGCTGGAAGGTCGCTGGAGCATTACACAACCCAAATGACATTCATTTGAAGGCTAAAGTCCCATAAGGGCAAGTGAATGTGGTTTTCTCTTAGTCTTTCGAAGCTATGGAGATCTGATTGTAGCCCGAATAACCATCAAGAAAATAATACCAACCCTTACCAGCAAGGCGGTCCAACATCTGATCCATGAACGACATAGAGAAGTGATCCTTTTCTGTTCAAGCATTCAATTTCTGATAGTCCATGCATACTCTCCATCCAGTAATTGGCCACATCGAAACGAGCTCATTTTTTGCATTGGAAACCACAGTAATCCCACCTTTCTTGGGCACACACTGAACAGGGCAAACCTAGTTACTATCTGCAATGGGATAAATAACTCTGGCATCCAACCATTTGATGATTTCCTTTTTCAACTTGCATATGCGGATTTAGTCTCCTTTGGTGCTCAATACTAGGCTTGTGATCCGGCATGAGTTGGATTTTATGAGAACAAATGCAGGAGGAATCCCAATAATGTCCGCAATAGTCCACCCAATAGCCTGCTTGAACCTCTTCAACATAGATACCAAAGCCTCACCTTGTTCTGCATTCAAATCGGCCGCAATGATGACCGGTAAAGTACCATCTCTCCCTAAGAATACATATCTCAAATGTGATGGTAGTGCCTTAAGCTCCAATTTTGGAGCCTCTTCAACAAACGGTTTTGCGGGTGGAGAGTCGCGATTCTTCATATCTAACTCCAATTTCTTCGGTTTGGAACAGAATTCGAACCTATAAACTGCGGCAACTAAATCATCATAGTCTTCAATACCATCACCCTTAAAATTCATCACTACCACTGCAAATGCATCAACACCCAACCTCTCTTCAATAGACACATTAGAACCTCACTCAACAATATGAGTTACCACTGACACTGGCTTGAGATCACGTTCCTGCTTCATGGACCTACAGATATTAAAAGTTACCTCTTCACTATTCAATCAGAACTTCATCTGCCCTTTCTCCAAATCGACCAAGGCGCGCCCAGTAGCAAGGAAAGGTCTTCCTAGGATGATGGAACCTCAAAATCAACCTCACAGTCAAGTATCACAAAATCTGTTGGAAAAATAAATGACTCCACTTTCACAAGCACATCTTGGAGAACACCAATGGGCCTCTTCACCGTTCTATCGGCCATGAGTAGTCGCATCGCAATCAGTTTTTGAGCCCCTAAACCCAACTTCTTGTAAATAGACAATGACATCAGATTAATACTAGCACCCAAATCACAAAACGCCTTTGCAAAATGCAATAACCTAATGGTACAAGGAATAGTGAAAGCACTAGGATCCTCTTTGTTTTGCACAAGCAACCTAGTAGCAATAGCATTGCAATGTTGCAACCTATCATCATCTTCAAAACTAACGGCCCTCTTCTTAGTCACCAAATCTTTCATAAATTTTGCATACCCAGGCTCCAAAGCCTCGATCAACAGAACATTGATGGAAAGCTGTTTCAACATAGTAATAAACCTGCGGTATTTCCCTTCTTCATTTTTCTTTATCAACCTCTGCGGGAATGGAGGTGGAGGTCTAGGCATATGGACAACTTTTTGGGTTATCTCCGCTTCCTTCTCTGTAGTATTTTTGGACTCTCCAGAAACCTCAATCTCATCATCATCTTTTTCAACCACAATTTCAACCTCAGACGGCATAGGTGGATCAATGGTTTGTTTACCCCTTCGAGTAGTGACTGCCATACAATGCCCATCATTCTTCGGATTCTGGATGGTGTTGCTAGGAAGTGTGCCAGGTTGACGTGGGTTTACTGTAGTGGACAACTGATTCATCTGCTGCTTGAGTTGCTTAATCGACATTGCACGGGCATCAACTTTTTGACCAATTCCAGACAAGTCATTCCGCATCTCCTTCGCATTCTCATAAGTCGAATTGAACCTCTTCATCATCTTCTTCATCATATCCTCAATACGTAACATACTACCCCCAACTTCCCTATTGCCAGATTCCTGATTTGCAGGAGGAACAAAAGGACCAACCCTATCGTTTTTGTTGCCATAGTTGTTCCGGTTGTAGTTGTTGTCGTGATTGTAGTTCCTATCCCGGACATACTGACCCTCTTGGTTGTAGTTGCCATAGTTTCGACCTTGGTTTCCTTGCTCTTGGCGCCAATTATCTGAGTTGGAACCTTGGGCATTGGCTCAGAAATCCCCATCTGATCATGCACCACATAAACATCTTCCTCATAATAGCATTCCTCAACCGGTGGTGTGGAGTCCTAGTCAAATAATTCACCGCATTTACCTTTTCTGGACCTCCGCTTACATGCTTCAATACCAACCCAAGTTTTGTCCTTATTTGAGCCATCTCCTCACGAATGTCATCGACAGATTGACTAGGTGTAGATTGAACTGCAAAAGTGCTTCTTCCAGTGTCAAACTTTCGAGTGCTCCATGCTTTATTATTTCGGGAAATCTTCTCCAATTTCTCAACGATCTCCTCAAAAGTGCACTCACCATATGATCCTCCAGCGACAGTATCAAGCACAACCTTACCATTGTCATCTTGACCTCTGTAGAAATACTCCTTCAATGACTCATCATCAATACGGTGGTTCAGAACACTTCTTATGAATGCAGTGAACCTGTCCCACGAACTACTCACAGACTCTCCAGGTAGTGCCACGAAGTTGTTGAGTTTATCTTTGTGGTTCAACTTCTTTGACAATGGAAAGTACTTGGTCAAGAACACCTTGTGCAATTGGTCCCATGTATGAGTCGAGTTATACGGAAGCTCATAAAACGATACTGTAGCATCACCGGTCAATGATAGAGGGAAGACTCTCAACCCTATGACGTTCATATCCAACTCTGGTTACCCCACACAACTCTTACAAACACTCCTCAACTTGGCCATGTGCCCATGCGGCACCAAAATTTGATACTCTAAAATTACACTTCCCTAACGAAGTATAAGCGAACGTTATCAAGTAAAGAACCCAACTTGGAGGTTGGGTTCGATCCCACGAGGAATATGGTTTAGACTTAAACTTAACGTACGATTATATTCGTTTAGTCAACTTATTTCTGAGACAAGTAAGTAAAGGGGTGGGGGGGTTGTGAAAAAAATAACTGAATGTTGTTAAGTAACAAGTGACCAAGATTCAAACTTTGTTGTTGTCAATGTGAGAGATAAACTAGGGTGTATGTGTTCCCCATAAGCTCTTAACGCGGTAATCCTAATAATAGTAATCCTTTCCTAGTGTATCACATGCAAAGTTGGTAAGTTAGGTATCTCTAAGTGATTTGTCCTCCAAATAGGAAATTCACCCCGCACCTTGGTCCGGCTGCGTGTGTATAATTTACTAACCCTTACCTTTACCTTAGATTAGACATCACATAAATGTATGGCTTAGTTTTCACCCTCGCACCAATTGACATTAGACTATTAGATAGTGTCACACTAAATCTCTGTTAATAATTTTTTTCTTATTAACTACCTCCTTGGTTCAACAAGTAGCAACAACGCGAGTTCTAACGTTGACCACCGTTAAAAAGACGTCTAAACAAAACAATTACCAATACATGCATCAACACTATTCAAGAATTACTTAGTTATTATTCATACATTGTTAATTGCTCATGGTTCCCACAACCTTAGTTGTGGATTTAGTTACTCATGCTTGAAAGAACACAATTCATATTTTGATAAAAAGAATTCATGAACTTACGATTAGAGTAGAAGAAACCCGAAATCTCAAATTGAATATAAACCGAAATTAGGAATCAAATTGCTAAAGTTTGCAAGTTAATTTCCAAGAAAATACCAAGAACTAAAAGTATACAATGGTGTCTAACCTCCAAAAATGAGGTTTACATACCCTATTTATAGAAAAACTTGTCCTAAATTAAAAGGAAACGAAATAAGGAAATAAAAATTTTGGATGCGGTTTCGATCGACGAGACTGACCTACGGACCGTGGATCGACCTTCGGTCCGTAGGTCTTTTCCATAGCTTGATACTTAGAACTTTTCCACAGAGGCTGGAACCTTCAACTTTCAGATACAAACGACGGATGTGCAGCACGGGGTCCCTTTCCGTGGCTCCACACTTAGAAATTTCCATCAGGTACTGGAACTTCACCTCCCAGTGATCATTGACGGATGTGCAGGACTGCCCGTGGGTCGACCTACGCTCCGTCACTCGCCTCCGTAGTTCCACACTTGGTCAGACTTCCCTAATGATCATTCCACGCCTACCCACGACAGACCGTGACTGGACCTACAGTTCATAGGTCACCTCCGTAGGTGGATCTTTCTGCAGAATTTCAGCTGTCATCTCTCTCGACCTCGTCCAAGCCTATTTCCTACAAATGTAACACAATAAACATTAGTTCTAATACAAAATAGCCCTAGACACACACAACTCTTAAGTGAAATGAATTAAAAATACCGTAAACTTACGGTATATCAATAGGGCAAGCCTATGAGTATATGTGTGTATATACTTGAATTCCTTTATGAGAGTGAATATTTTTGCATGATCTATAATCCCTTGAATAGACATTCTTAATTGTGTGCGGAATTCTCTCTTGTGTGACTGACATTACATCCTTCATGTAAATTATGATGTCTTGATTTCAACTGAGTTGCATGAATGCAATAAATTTGTGTGAATCTCTAAGCAAACGAGAAGGTTGATGTCATTAACTTGAGATGCTTTAAGACTGTGCTTGAATGGAAAAATTGTCTCAGAATTGGGCCTAAAAAGTGTTTTGTTTGAAAATTAAAAAAAAAACAACTTTTGCCTAACAAATGATGGTGGAACCAATGGTGAGATGTGCTTGTATAAAGTCTTTTTATTTGGAATATTTTGTTTTTGATGGTTTTGAGTCAAGTATGTAATTATGCAAATTCTATCTTAGGTGTAGGTGTAGCTGAGCTTAAGTCCTATGCTTAGTGCATGTTTTGCTTGAGGACAAACAATAGTTCAAGTTTGAGGGTTTGATGAGTAGGTATTTTACCAACTTCTTGGACTCAAATTCATGAATTATTGCTATATTTTAGTTCCAATTGAAGTGATTTTAGGCCCTAGTTCTTTTGGATGCAGGCGTTTCTTAGAAAAAGTAATTTGATGAATTTGCAGCTGAAAATCACTGAAGCACACCAACGAATGAACTGGTGTCCCATAGGAATAAATAGGTGTTTCATTGGCTTGAATGAAGAAAGATTGCCTTAGTATTGGTGCTACAATTGGTGTGGTACAATGATTGACCGGTGATTCGGTAGTTCTAGCACACATGCTCTAATCCTATGAGAACTAAAGATAGAAGTGAGGAAGTGACTGACGCTTCACAATTCCAGATCGGTGGAACACCGATCCAGTGTAAGTCTGAAGACAAAAGTTGAAGGATAAAAATGTAATTGTGGAAAGTAGTGCTTTCTTTGGAAGATCCCAAGGATATAATGAATGTGTAATTATGTACCATTTATCATCTTTCCTACTAGGGATAGTGAGAAGAGACATCTTTTGTGAGAAAAGATTTTCATAGAGTATAGTCAAGAACTTCTTAGCTTGTAGAGGAAGAAACATCAAATTTGTGTTACTCTAAGCTTGAATTTCAAATTTTGTGAATCAAATTAGCTTGAAATGGAGATTTTCTACTTGTCTATTGTCACTATTTCTTCGTTTATGAGCAACTAAATCCTTAGCTAGGGTGTGTTTGTGCTAGATGGGGGTGTAAACCATTGAATGAGTATTGATTAATCGGCTCTAAAATTGATTGTATGACATGGTTTTACTATTGCTTAAGTTTTAATCTAAAAATCAGTGGTTGAAAATATTGATTGACCTATCTAACATCGTTTCGGCTTCGGAAAGTAAAATGGACTTGAGTAAGCCTCAATAGTAGAACTTGTTGAAATTATTCTATGAGTTTGAGCCAAGAATGAGATAATCCGAGTAATTTATCATTTAATGATATGAGCTACGGATAGTCTATCTACTCAAGAAATGTTTGATGTTCTGTTTGAAAGGTTCTTTGAGTTAAAGAGAATCCAAGGGATATATGTTTGATAGTTCAGGAGAATATCAAAACTTAGCCTAGACCAAACACTATCCGTGTAACAATCGATTTTATTACAGTTAATCTTTACCTACTCGAGTTGAAATCCCAATCATTATGCACACACCCCTAGTCCTTTCCAAACTTGCTAGACCATATTTGTGTTGATTCCCTGTTTTATTATTTGATATTGACGAATTTTAGTTGTTACTAACCCCCCCCCCCCCTCCATTTTTATAGATACATGCTTGTTGAGAATTCAATTTGTTAGTTTGTTTCGAGTTGTAAAATCAATTTAAGGTGATTCCATCTTCCAATCCTTATGGTTCGACTATGATCTCTAAAATTGGGTAATTGTTTTGCATACGAACGCTAATGCCCTGAAAAATGGGACATAGTTGAGCGCTTACTATTTATTCACAATGTTTTTAGTTAACAATGGAGTTCTTATATTCTTTTAATCGCTAACCAAATGAACTTTAAATTGGTCATTTAATATACTTCAAATCAAAATAAAATTAAAACAGATTTGAAAATCATAAAGTTTTAATCTCTAGAAACAAAAGTACATATTTAAGGAAGCAAGATGTAATTTCCTTAATTAAGATTGTTATTTGTGCTAAATCTATAATCAATAAAATATGGACAGTAAACACTTTTAAAAAGTGATAGTAAAAAAGAGATGAAAAAAAAATTGATCCTACTGAATTCACTATGTATTCTTAGGGAAATTATTCCCCTCAAGCACAATAGGTTATGGAATATATCCTCACAAGATAGAATAATTTACCTCATTAAAATAGTGGTACCTCAAACTCCGCAAAATTTCAAACTCACTCAATGACTGTAAATCATACTTCACTTTTTAAGAACACAAGAGTAGAAAACTTAGAAATTTTTTACTCAATACGTACGGAAGAATCAAATATTTATAGCCACCAAGAATTGCTTCAAGAAAGAAGCAAATGTTCGGAAAATTTGCACTAGCTCGAAAGCGGTGGAGCATGTATGATCGCAAATGAGTAGCACTGCAAAAATAGAAAAGTAGAAACTTTACTGTTTGGGTTGTGCGGTTCATGTATTGTCCGCACATGCCCAAGTGCGGTGCACTTCTACTGCACACTCAAAATAGTGTACTGATGAGATGCGTCTCTTCGGTGAATGCTTCATGTGTGATCTGCAGTTCACCGTATGCAACCACACATGAGGGAAAATTTTGTCCTAAAAGATAAGCTCTCACTTGATTGCCAAAGTTGAATCCAGCAAGCGACGTCAACAGCGCAAGACTGGTCATCTTCTTAACCCTTTTATCAACATAAAGAAGTGTTTCTATAGTTAAGCAATCGAAAGTTCCTTTCTCCCACCAATGTGGAAGAAATACTTCTTTCAAAAAGTGAAGTAACATTTTCACTTTCCCTCTAATTTTCTTCCACCGTTTTTCATTCACTTTCAACACTAGAAGCCAACGAGTTTTTATTTTGAGGCTCCCTTGGCTTCTAACTCTGGTCAAATACTTTCAGTACCTTCATACATCACCCCGTTGATACAACCATCTATTTGCAACTTCATTCTCCTAACATCTCGTCAATGAATGATGCCAAATGATAGAATTATACTCGTAAATCTTTGATGAGCTAAATCAAACACTCAGAACATGCGGACTGTTACACCTTCAATCCAATACCTTGGCATTCATGACCTACCCACACAGATTTAGGGAGCGATTCTTACAAATCAAATTTATCTCTCATATTTTCAAGGTTTTGTCTGAATTTAATAATAATGGCTATATCTTTCTTGAGATGGGTTCCTATTTGAGCTAAAATTTGCTTCAAGTAGTCCTTCAATTCTTAAAGCAATACCCAAGTGGAAGCAACATAGGTTCTTTATGGATAAACTATCTTAATATACATATATCACTACCATATATACTAAATTTACCTCTACTTTCAAATAATTACATATATTATCATTTTTAATAGTTTATACCATAAATTATTGAAGATACAATGAGTTTTTGGCTAAAAACATCTTTAAACTATGCCCTCAACTTAAACTACATCCTTAAATTATTTTTCTAAACAAAAAACATCCCTCAATTATTTAAAATTTGACAACTTTCTTCCTTTTGTTAAAATTTATCAAAAATATTAACAAATTCGTCACAAAAACATGTACAATTCACACTACTCTCAACAAAACTCCCTAAATCACTCCAATAAACCAATTTTGCTCATTCTACATACATCTAAAATAATATTTATTTTTTTTAGCAACAACATTTTGCATTGTCTTCCTTTTAATTTGCAATTTTTTTAATTTACTTTTCATTTGATTTGATATGAAAATATTTTTTTTCATTGAATATGCAAAACGTGGTTTCGGTCTAAAACTTTTACTTCTAATAATGGAAAACGAAACTTGAATACTAGAGATCAAAATGAGCTGAATCTTGATTACCTCAATTATCAATTTGCCTCAAAAATTATTAATCTAACAACATTTTGACTTTGCAAGGTGAAGATGGTGTGAAATTAAGCTCCAACTCCATTCAGTTGGTAAAGGAGAAGAGCAGATCACGTTTCCTCGTAGACACACCGTCCTAACATTATTTTTTTAACAGCAAAGATAAGTCTCAATTTTTATTTTATTTTTTGTGGATGCTTTTTTCAAACGGTAATAATATTATAGAATATTTTTTATGAGAATAGTCTGAATTGCAAATATTTTTGTGTGGAATTCGCCAATTTTTTGACAAATTTTAATAGAGGGATGAAAGTTGTTAAGTTTTAAATGCTTGGGGGATGTCTTTTTGTTAAGAAGGATATTTTAAGGATGTAGTTTAAGTTGGGGGTATAGTTTAAGGATGTTTTTAACCAAAAACTCGAGATACAATCAATACCCATATCCCTTAAAACTAGGATTGATTAATTATCTTTGCATTTAAACTCTAAAATTTGTGTTTTAATTAAAAATAAATATCTTTCTCTCAGGGAGTATGAGTTAGGATAAAACTGAAACTCACTCTTCCTCTTCCTCTTTCCTTGATCTGTCGAAATTTATTGAGAAGAAACACTCCATTAAAATGTTTGTTTTACAACTTGTCAACACACACATCAAATTCTTAGCCTTTGATTTTCTCACTCTCAAACAAATCCCCCACGAATCCACCAAATTTTCTCTTAAGGGGAGACACCTCTCGTGCACAAAGACAATGAGTATCGTTGTAGGCAGAGATTTCAAGCCCAATAGATTTATCAAATTAGACATTAACGATGACACCAATTGCATACCTTGTATACTATGGATCAACCAAGAAACTTCCCACCACTTCTCCCATCGGATCTAGGCGCAGTGAGCAACACTAATGAATCAAAAGGTGAAGCAAACACCGCCTCAGTGAGATGCCCTAACCAGACACTAACGTAGATACACTCCTTGATACATGAAATTATACATATAAAAGATATATGAATAATGATAATAAATACATCAAAATAATGAATTTATTATTTTAAGAGTAATAAAATGAAATTAATTAAACGTAGATACACTCTTTGATTTCCGCCTTATATTTAGTTATTTAATTAATTTAAATTTCGAGAATGAATTATCCATGTACTTTGAAAATCCTCAATTACTCCTTTAAATAAGGAAATCAGTTACTACCAATTAATTTAAACAAATAAAATATGTATCTCGATATTAAAATTTGACAGATACATGTATCTCTCGGATTCAGACTCATGTATCCTAAACACGAAATATGGTAGAGGAAGTAATATTTGAAACTATCCGGAATCTTAGTAATTAGAACCTGAACTAGTGGGATTTATGCAGTATGCCCTTTCTTTATTCGGGTTGAAATCTAGGGACCATTTGAACGTATGCATTATACCACCGTTAATGGACATAAATCTCGTAAAATAGGCATCATTTTAGTGAGATTCCATGTTAAAATCTATGAAGATGTTGTTGGGTTTTATTTGCCCTGATTTCTTACCATAAATAGATTTTCTTTTTAGAAAAATGTTTTAATATTCTGACTAGTCTTCTTCTTGTAGGAAAGGTTTTAGGACTATAAATATAGGTTTGTTCCTTCTAACTTAATCATCATTCACAGTGTAGTCCTAGGGTTTTGAGAGTTTTGGTTATGGGGGAGAATTTGTGAGCCTCCTTGTATTCCGAGTGAATTGGTTGAAGTTATTTCTCTCTATATTTTGCACTCTCATATTTATAGTGGATTGCTCATCTCCTTTGTAGATGTAGGTCGATTGACCAAACCAGTGGCGGATCCAGGATTTAGAGTCTGTGGGTGCCAAATAGACTTATCGATTAAATTAATTTTATATTTGATTAAATTATTTGTCTTTTCGATATATATCATAAATCAATCAATAAAATGTAAATAATAAGATATTACACTTTTATTGAGTATTTAATCAAATAAAAGAAAAGTCAAAGGAGTAATAAGTAATTAATTTAATTTAAGTCAATAACGATTATAAAAAAATAAAAATAAAAATTGTGCCAGTGCTTGGAGTCTTTTTTTTTTTTTCTTAAAAAACGTCTGCATCAAATTTCTCAAAAAAATAGGTACAAATGGGATTCGAACCCGCAACATCAGCCTTCTAAAGTTGCCCTCCTACCATGGCACCACAAGACAATTTTGTTCTGTGGGTGGCACGCTTTATATTTATATAAATATT
>JAJONQ010000543.1:0-61401 GCA_036250385.1 Solanum microdontum
ATCATGTATAAAGTCTTCCGCTTGCTATTTTTTTTATTTTATTAAATGTTTTCTTGGTAAAGAAAGTTTTTAATTCCTTATGGTTTTAGTGTCTATGCGATGAATGAATGCTAAGAGGCTTGTATTAGACCTCTTCGAGGTCGAGTATGCCGGTTACGACTAGGGGGTGCTCCCAGGTCGTGACAGTATGTTCCTTTTATGATATGATGATATATGAGTTGATTATGCGTATGATTTATGCCTTTCCATTATATTCGAAATGATGTTTTAACTTAGTATAGAGCAACATTCAATTAAAATATCCCTTTTAGCATTTTTTTTCATGATTTTATGCATGGCTAACATACTTAGTGCATTTTTGTACTAACCCATATTTTCCTACATTTTCCCCCAAGTGTAGGGTTCGGTTCTCAAGGTGATCCTCAATGTGGCTAGAGCTTGGATTTACTCATTTCTCCTTGCTTGTTGGTGAGTCCTCATGATTCGAGGACGGATATCATTATTTAGTAGTTTCATTCTTTTATTTGAATTTCAAATTAAGTTGTATGGGTTGTGACCCTCTTTGATTCAACAATTGTAATAGATGGCTAATTGAGACAAGTCTAGACTTCTTTTTCCTTTATGAAAATTTTGGACTGGATGTGTTTTTACTCTTTATTGTTCTATGCTTATGTTATGATATGCTATGTAGCTTACATGGTGCCTTTCGGGGTTGCATGTGCCTTGTTACATCTAGGGAGTACCTTTGGGTCGTCACAGTTTTATGTAAGGTTTTTCCCTCCCTCGAAGATGGTGTCTTTGAGAGATAATATTCATAACTTTAAACGAGTGGATGGTGAACCAATACATGAGACATGGCTGAGGTTCTAGAAATTGCTGCTCCAATGTCCAACTCATGGACTCCCGAATAATGTGTTGTTACAATACTTTTACCGGATTCTAGATTTAGTTGACTAAGGTGTGGCTGACAAGCTTGTTTGAGGAGGAATTATGCAATAATCGTTTGAAATAACATTTGCTCTTCTTGATGAGATGATAATAATCAACTATGCTTGGTACACTAGTGAGGATCAAGTATCTCATTTGAACGTCAGGATGACAAAGGAACAAATTGAAAAGGACCAAGAGCGGGATGCAAACATGGCTAAGATGATGACCCAAATGGATCAGTTGTCAAATCACGTCATGGGTAGTGGTTCTAAGGTTATGCATGCGATTGGATTTAATGGAGTAAATCCTGATGAAGCAAAATTTGAAACTATGTACAATGAGGAAGTATCCAAGGTTGGGTGGGAACCAAGGCTGGTATAGGGATCCCGATGACGGTTGGAGAGACTGAGATAGGGAATGGTGTGACCGTGGTATGAATTGGAGAGAGCGGGACTGTGAGAAAGAGCGATATGTACCTACCTATGAGAGTCAAAAGACAAAAGAATAAAGGGCTGACCCTGAAAATTTCCGCTCTGAAGATATGCTTGCACGCATTCTCAACAAAGTGGAAGGATCGGACAAAGTGCTAAAGAAAATGAAAGATGACGTCTCATCTCTGAACTAAACAGTTACCTCACATTCGGTATCAATTAAACAGCAGTAGGAAGCACAAATGGGTAAAATTTCGACTCATTTTAACCCATGGCCAAAAGGAGGTTTACCGAGTGACACCATGGTCAACCAAAAGAATGAAGTTTGAAAGCTTGTCATTGTCGTGCCACAACGTTAAATAAGGTGCTTTTTGGGAGGCGACTGATGTTTGCATAATCAAGACAAAACTTCAAGTGTCTACGATCGAACAATAGTAAAGTAACCTAACCAAGGGTTGGGGTCAAGTACCAAGGGAGCGGTTCCTGAAAATTAGTGGTTAAGCGTGAAAGTGCTAATGCTAACCATATCTAGAGAGTTTATCGAATGAAGACATGACAAATTAAAGGGTTTGACACGAGTGACAATTATCAATTGGGGGTTTGGAAACAAGTAAAGAGCAAAATCAACAAAAATAAAGAGATACGAATATGGAGATGGGATTCTTGGGATGTGATAGGAATACGGGAAAGCTAGATTATTGGGTACATGCGTTTGATAGTAAATTCATTGAATATTTGTGACTAGGCTAGACTATAGTGGGGGTAAATTCTCTCTCCAGCAACTTACCCCGAATCAAGTCGGTTTCTCTCGAACACCGAGTTACCGCTTTAAGCACAACCTCCTCCTTAGCCCACTCACTCTCTCAAGTTGAGTGTGTGGGAGAAGGACTAGGGTTCACTCCCTCGAGCTGAACCTCATGTCGACCCAATTCCACCGGCCATCAATTTAGTAGTCTTAGTTTTACGGACTCTCTCTCGAGCAAGCCGAAAACACAAAGGTGAAATCGTATTTGCAACTACAATTTCAGTAAGTTCCACCACAACTAGTAAACAAAATCACATTTACACAAAAAATAAACCATCAACAAGTAAGACCAACAGATAATCTAACCCATATTCACAAAATCACACCCCAAGAATTGGGGTTTTAGCTAGACATGTAAAAGAGATAAAAATTTATACCAATCTCAATTTCCATCAATGGGTATGCAAGATTAAGTCTTAAAACAAGTCAAGAGTGAAGATTCCACAAGATCCAAGTCCAAAATTTTGGAGTTTAAACCCTTCTTCAAGTTCTTCAAAAACCTTCTCCAAACTTAGAGAGAATATTGTCCATCAAAATTGTATTCTAAACTTAATATAACTAAAACTGACTACTAAGAATAAAAACTAAACTGGTATTTATAGTTTTCAGAAAATGTGTTGCGAAGGAGCCATTCGGTGTTATTAGTCGAGATAACCGATACACTCGGCGATCCACCGTTTGTCTGCTTCATCGCCTTTCAGCTCTTGCCTTTAGCATCTTCGTGTCCTGGATCATTGGGCGACATAGTATTGCTTCATGGAACTACTCGGTGATACGCCGACTGCTATTTTGCACCGTCGATTTGATGCTTTCTTTCGGGGCTCAGCCCACTGGAACAAAAGCTGAGGATAAGACCTTTTGGCAACTCGCCGAATAGGTTCGGTGATTCTCAGATCTTCATTTCTTCATTCATTTTGCTGCCTTTGTTCGTTTTTGCTAAGTAGTGTCCATGCTTTCCCTCAAACTCCAAATACCTGAAACTTAAGGGTTTTCATCAAATATTGAGAAAAAATATGCATTTGAGGACACTAATTCTATCAAAACATAGCCCTAAATGAGTCCGATTTGTGGACTCATCAACACCCCTAACTTAAACTTTTGGTTGTCCACAAGCAAACTCAAGTTCAGCCGTTCAAAAAGGGTGGTATCAAACAGTGCTACACAAGACTCAATCATGAATGCACACAACAAAACTCAATTTACCTATGCAAAGATCAAATGTGCACTCAAAAATTCAAGTTCTGACTCACCAATATCAAAGAATCTCATGCTCACAATACTTGCTTCAAATCCAAGTTCAAGCTCAACCAAAGTGTTCAAATACCCTCACACAAGGAATGATTCCATATTCACACACAAAGGTTTAATCATTTAAAGTTCCAGAATCAAATGCAACGCTCACTCTCACAAGGAAAAACACAATGCATGCTTTCACCCATAGGTTTGCCCGTATTTTCCAATAAACATTTGTTGCGGCTTACTCAAGATCAAAACGATCTTTTCAAGGCTTGTAATGGGGTTGAATGCAAAGGTATGATCATTTAGACTCAGTGACTTTCATCCTCATGAAATGTGGTGCTCACAACACTTCCTTTCCTATTCCTTCATCATTCTCTTTAGTGCTCATAAGTCATCCTATTATTCACTTTCCATGAATTGTTTGGAAACCCCATTTCTTTTGTACTTTATTCCACAACTTTCTTTTTCATTATTTTTCTTTTTCTTTCTCTTTTTTCTCTTTTTATATATATATGGAGGGGTTCCATTTTTCTCAAAACCATGGGTAAGAGGGACTTTCTTGTACTTCTTGATTTGCCTTCTCTTTCCACCACACCCCCAACTTCGGCTTTTTGCCTAAGTTGGCTATTCAACTAACCACAACTTCATGAGGATTATGGGTAATGGATAAAGAAAGATCTAGTTTTCATCAAGTTTCTTGCAAAGGAAGGTAAGGCTCAAGAGGTGTTCAAAAGAGGTTCACACATGCTCACAAGGTAGGCCACAAAAAGGTATCTGTCAAATTGGCTCACACTCTTCGAAGTTGCCTAAGATCATATCAAGAGATAGCCCTACTTAGTTGATTGGACCAACGGGGCAAATTCTAGGTGTATTCATGCATGGTTCACAGTAAGCTCATCATACAAGGCATCGACACTAAAGTCAACCAAGACTCCACACTTTCGCTATTGTGCAACGGTCATCACAAGAGAATCAATTTGATACATGGCTAATCACAACGAGATGCAAAGAGTTCACATATTATCTATGTAACTTCATTTTGCCTCATCGTAGCCACACATTCATGTTCGTTCAATTAAGAGCACTATTCAAGTCATCGGTATTGATGGGAACCGAGACTTAAATTTTGCAAAAGAACAGCCACATTTAACACACGAGAGGTGGAAATTTTTTTCAGGCGGGTCAACATCATTTTGAAATTTAAAATAAAAGGAGCCACAAACTCAAACATCCACAAAAAAAAGAGTGTAATAACACAGTAATAGCTCACAACCCAAAATATATGATCAAAATAAATATGAACAAAGGTGGGCCTCACACCACCACAAACAAAAATTATTTGTCCTCAAATGCGAATGAAAGTATCCAAATGAAAAAGTAAGTAAGACAGAGAGGGAGGTAAAGAAAGGTCCTGTCTACACAGTCTGTCCATCTGTCAGGGCCTCAGTGCCCGGTGTAGTGCTCTGAATATGGGAATCAGTTCTCGAAGTAACCTCAGAAGGAATAGAAGTGCCAGATCCACTAGGAGTTGCTATGGACGTGTCAGTCGGTCATGTCTGGGTCACCATTTGCACAGCCGTCTCTACAAGATCTGGCAACTCTCTGAATATGCTCTCATCTCGGTTATCTCTCATCTCCTCATCGTGTGCTACTATCAACTCATCGCCGGTCTCTGCATCCGACTCCGCATATGTTGTGCCATCCCTCTGCACTTTTCCGGTGGTAGCCAGAGGAATTCTTGAGGTTTCAAGAGCATCCTTGTCATCTGCACCCTGAATCAATGAAGTGAAGTTAGTAGACTTCAAATAGTCTACGTCCTTCCTCAAATCTGCTACTTCGACTTTCAAGCCGAAACCTCGGATGTCTCTCCCTATCTGCTCTCACAAGCAGTGACTCTAGTAGCCAGATCCTTAATAGAGGCCCTAAGGGGGGTCAGTGCAGCCAAGATAGCACTGTCAATCATCCTTGGGATGGATCTCTCCAATCAAGTCGCCCTCACATCAGTAGAATTAGCCAGCTTCGCCATTTCAGGATCATTGCTTGAGTAATCTTGGCGGGCTTGGAGGATGATGAAACACCTGGGACCTATGAAGAAGAGAAAGGGCCAGGTGTACCTGAAGGCTCAGATATCAAAGTCGGTGAAGATGCCTCTTTTTGTAACGTGTCAACATCGACCTTTGGGGAAGTATTTATCAGAGCTGCTCTCCTCCTGTCAACCATCTCTCATGTGAACTCGGCCTCAATACGCCGAATGTCAGCGGAGGAAGACGGGGTGATCTCAATATCCCTTGTAGTGACCTGAGGTACTCCAGCACGCTAGCACAGCTCGTTGATCAAGATTGGAAATGGCAGACAAGTGAGCTTATGTTTCTCTCTCATGGCCATCTCCTGTGAAATCAGCAGTCCTAGGTCAATGCATCTCCTAGACATGATAAAACCAAGGAAAGCTGCCTTAGGATGGCGCAAAATGGACTCGTTCTGGGATGGCATTATGGTGCTGCTAATTAAACCAAACCTGAACCTGTCAACAATGTTCAAGTCCCTCTTTTAAATAGGGCTCATTCCCCGATCCACCTCGGGGTGGTGTTAGAAATCAAAGGAGCCAACCAACATTTCAAATCATCTAGGGATTGAACAATAGGCAACACCTCCTAAGGAAGTACAGAGTGCAGCGGTATACCCAATATAGTATTAATATACTCGTTCTGGCACTCAACTTCCTTGCCTCTGACCATGATCGACTTTACCGGTCTAAAATCGCTTGACTTCTTCTAGTTCTTCGGCACCAACTCCCTATAAGTTGGGTAAAATTCCCTAACCCAAGAAGGAATGTAAGGGCCTCGGGGCCTTGTGAACTGCTTAAACTGATGGTATCAGAGGGTGTCAATCACATCGGGATACTTGTCTTCCAGGCCTTCCGTAGATAATAGTTTCTCCTCTAGGATGGTCCGTACCCCATAACCTTTCAATCTGTTCAGCGGTTTAGGTGGAGGAATGATAGGGGATGTAGGGGCCACTGGAGGTGCCTTAGCTAGCACTAAATTTGTTTTAGGAGGGGTGGCAGTTGCGGGAACTATGGTGGGCGAGGATTGAGATCTGGCCTGGTGTCTACTCCTTCGATAAGTCAAAGGCTCCTCATCTTCTGGTTCAGAAAATTCCACCTGGGTTTCAATAGATACTTCTTTCCTAGCTATGTGCTTCTTCCTTTTCCCTTTATCTCCCAGTGGGAGTCCTTCTCTTTTCCCCTTTGGAGGATTTGACCCCTCCTCGTTTATGGTTATGCCATTTGTTTTCTATTGAGGTTGCGTGGTTAGATTTCTAAGTACCATATCTGCAATAGATCGGAACAAATTAGAAGAAAATCAAACATAAGCATAGAAAATCTATTGCAAACAGACTCACCGATCCATTCGGCGAGTCGCCAAACCTCTTTGGCGAGCTAAGTCAGGCTCGCCGAAGGGATTGGCTTAAATATTATGTCAATTCGGTGATAGAAAGGCCCTTCGGTGAATCGCCGACTACTTTCGGCAACCAAAGGTTTGTCCGCCAAAAGTTATAGTGAAACAAGGGTTATATGGGTGCAAATAAAGAGCAATCAAGAGTACTTTCGGTGATTTGTCGAGTACTTTCGGCGACCTCAGGCTTCTCGCCGAAAGTTACAAACTCAAACCACAAATTTAACACGAAATTAAAAGCGAGATGAAGAAATTAGCCAAAACGCTGAGTAATTCGGTGAGCTCAACCCAGGTCGCCGAACGGCCCAACGTGTCCATTTTCAATCTACCTTCTCAAATTCAACCCCGCAACCCCCGAAAACAAAATCAAAGCATGCACTAATGGAATTCAAACAAGACCCGTACTACCCATGACCTGGGGATACTCAGATTTTTTCGGATTTTACAAAATTTGGCCATTTGACGAAATTTGCTCTAAAGAGTGGTGTTACCCGCAATATCATTGAGCAGTTTTCGTCATTTAGCACAAACATGGGCTACTCAGACTTCACCCAATCAACCAGAACAACATGCAACCACAACCCAATACAATTGATGTTTGTGTAATCAAGACACAACTTCTAATGCAAGTGTCTACGATCGTACAATAGTAAAGTAACCCAACCAAGGGTTGGGGTCAAGTCCAAAGGGAGTGGTTTTGAGAATTAATAGAAAAATAAAATTAAGTTCTAATTAGTCATAGATAAAAACATTATCGAATAAGAACATGTTAAATCTAAGGGGTGACACAAGAGTGTCAATTAACAATGGGGGTTTGTCACAAGTAAACAAAAGTCAGCGAAAATATAAAGAGTACTAATCAAGGAGAGAGAAATCTTGGGATGTGATAGGAATACGGGATAGACTAAACTATTGAGTACATGCTTTTGATAATAAATCCGTTGAATATTTGTGACTAGGCTAGACTATAGTGAGGCTAAATTCTCTCTCAAGCAACTTACCCCGAATCAACTCGGTTTCTCTAGAACACCGAGTTGCCGCATGAAGAACAACCTCCACCTTAGCCCACTCACTCTCTCGAGCTGAGTGTGTGGGAGAAGGACTAGGGTTCACTCTATCGAGCTGAACCTCATGTCGACCAAATCCCACCGACCATCAATTTAGTAGTCTTTGTTTTACGACCTCTCTCTCAAGCAAGCCAAAAGCACAAAGGTGAAATCGTATTTGCAACAATTTCATTAAGTTCCACCACAACTACTAAACAAAATTACATCTAAATAACAAATGAATCATCAGCAAGCAAGACCCAACAGATAATCTAACCCATAGTCACAAAATCACACCCCAAGAATTGGGGTTTTAGCTAGACATGTAAAAGAGATAGAAATTTATACCAATATGAATTTGCATTCAAATGGGTATGAATATTTATGTCTCAAAACAAGCAAAGAGTGAACAATCCACAAGACCCAAGTCCAAATTCTTGGAGTTGAAACCCTTTGAATCTTCAAGTTCTTCAAAACCCTGTCCAAACTTAGAACTCAAAATTCTATTTTAAAAATTTCTATATTAAAAATCTGATCTTAAGCTACAACTCTCAACGAGTATTTATGGTTTTCAAAAATCTGTTCTGCAGCGGATCATTCGCGGCATTAGTCAAGATCGCCGATCAACTCGGCAATCCGCCCTTTGGTAGGTTTTATTGGCGTCTTGCTTTATCCTTCAGTATCGTCGTGTTTTAAATCTTTGGGAGACATAGTACTGTTTGGCGGAACTGATCAGCGACACGCCAACTGCTCCTTATTACCACCGATTTGATCCTATCTTTCAAGGCTCAGCACACTGGAACAAAAGGCGAGGATAAGACGTTTTAGTGACTCGCCGAATAGGTTCGGCGATTTTCAAATCTTCATTTCTTTGTTCTTTTAGCTGCCTTTGTTTTTTTTTGCTAAGTATTGTGCATTCTTTCCCTCCAACTCCAAATACTTGAAACTTAAGGGTTTTCATCAGATATTGAGGCAAAATATGCATTTGAGGACACTAATTCTATCAAAATATACCTCTAAATGTGTCCAATTTGTGGACTCGTCAACACCCCCAACTTAAACTTTTGCTTGTCCTCAAGCAAACTCGAGTTCGGTTGTTCAAAAAGGGTGTCTCAAACAGTGCTATACAAGAATCATAGGGATTGACACTAAAAGTCAAACAAGACTCCACACTTTCGCTAGTGTGCAATGATCATCACAAAAGACTTGATTTGATCATTTGCTAATCACAATGAGATGCATAGAGTTCACGTATTGTCTATGCAACTTCATTTGACCTCATTGTAGCCACACATTCATGTTTGTTCGATTATAAGCACTATAAAAGTCATCGGTATTGATCGGAACCGATACTCAAATTTGCAAAGAAACAGCCACATTCAACACAGAAGGGGTGGCAAAAAAATTTGGAAGGCTCAAAATCATTTCGCAATTTAAAGCACGGAGCCACAAGCTCAAACCTCCACAAAACAGTGTATAAAACACAATTTTTAAATAGAACAGTCCAAATATATATACAAAAACATGAGTCATAAATAGCACACAAAAGGTGAGCCTCACCCCACCATAATTAAAAAGTATTTGTCCTCAAATGCAAATAACACAAATTCCAAAAGTCAAAATAAAGTAAGATGGAGAGGGAGGTAAAGAAAGGATCATGTCTATGCAGTATCTCCATATGTCTGGGCATCAGTGCCCGATGCCTTACCCTGAGCCTAGGCATCAGTGCCCAAGGTCACCTTATGGGGAACAACAGTGCCAGCTTTACCAAGGTCTGTTGATTGTGAGTCTGCCAGAAAGACATGCACCGCTCTGCAAAATCCCCTGGCCCATGAAAGAGTATCAGGGTCTAGGGTAATGGTTTTCCTGGAAGGAATAGGCCTCTTCACTTGTCTTTCCCAGTAGTTGTAGGTAGTTTCGAAACTTTTCCTTTTAACGTAACTGCATCTTTCTTTATTGCAATTCCTTTGGACTTCTCTTGAGCTGGTGTTATTCTTTCATCAGCTATAGGTTTAGTCATGCCTGCAAAATCTCGAAGAGAAGTTAGAGAAATATTTGACAAAAGAACTGATAAGTTTAGCCAACTCTTTTGGCGAGTTACCGATATCATTCGGTGATCTAGAGTTAGTCCGTTGAAAGATACAATGCACAGAGATCCAGGGGAGTTGACAAGGGTAAAATGAGACTTTCGGCGAGTCGCCAAAAGTCTTTGGCAACCTTCAACTTCTCACCGAAAGTTACAAAATTAACAATACATTTATCATTAAATTAAAGGCAAAATAGGGACGTTTGGCAAACTGCCGAGTGGTTCGGCGAGCACGACCCAGCTGGCCAAACGGCTCAACGTACCTATTTTCAACCCATTTTCTCAAATTCAACCCTGTAACCCCTAAAGACAAAATCAAAGCATGCACTAATGGAATTCAAATAAGACCCATACTACTCATCACCCCGAGATACTCAAATTTTTCCCAGTTTTGCCAAATTTGGCCATTTGACGATATTTGCTATTAATAGTGGCGTTACCCACTCTATCATTGAGCGGTTTCGTCATTTAGCACAAAATATGGGCTACTCAAACTTTACCCAATCAATCTAAATTAAAATTGGCATTTAAGCATTCTAACTCTATTAGAGAGGCCCAACACAACAAGATGGTACAATCATTGCGAGTGAGTACAAAATTTTTGAATGTAAACTCGGGATTCGAAAACAAACCTTATATGTCGATTAAAATGTGATGAAAAAGTTAGGCGGCAAAGAAATCCTACTTCCAAGAACCAATCAACAACTAGAATACTAATGGAATATAAAAATATTGAAAATACTACCTTGGTGTGAGTTTGTGAAGATTAAAAGTGAGGGAAAGTGAAGGATTTCAAATTCTAAGCTTCTTGGCCATTATAAATCATCCAATTCGCGCCCATTCGGCGACATTAGTCGCACTCACCGATCCACTCAGCAACACGCCGAGTGGTCACTTGGCTCGCTGAGTTTTACAGGACCTTCAGTCAAAGTGAGGGTCCAAATGACGATCTTCATCATGAACACCGAACAGATCGGCGAATCGCCAAATTGCTCCAGGCCTCACCGAATTTTACAGACTCTAAGTTAGTCTTGTGTGGGGTCAAATGGCAGGTCAAATCGAGCACGCCAATAATTTTGATGATTCACTGACTGACCATTTTACTCGCCAATATGAATTTTCCAAAGACTTTCAACATTTAAACATGCACCACTAACACACCATTATTTATAAAAGCAAACAAAAGCATTTAAAACCTTGGGTCGCCTCCCAAGAAGTGCCTTTATTTAATGTCGTGGCACGACGCGAGTCCTTACTCACTCTACATTGGTGGGGTTGGTCTTAGTGTTACTCGGTATCCCCAATAGTTTATTTGAGTGAAGAGGAGGCACTGCATAACTCATGTGTGTCTTGATCAGCTGGATCGATCTAGAATGGAAGCCAATCATTTGACTCAACACTTCAATACTCTTCTTCATCTCTTCCAACATTCGATCTTGTTCGGTGATCTTTTGGAGAATGATTTGGAGTGTGCCCTCGACATGATTGTTCTTCTTGTCTCTAGACTATTTCCGCTCATGAAGGGGTATGTACCTCTGTTGGTTATTGCACTGGTTTTCCACCTCTAATATTTTGGTGGCCAACTTGTTCAGCTGAATTACCAGTGCAGTTAACTTGAAGTCCCTCTCGAATTCTTGACTCGTTTCAGCCGAGTTGCTACCATTTCCCTTAGCCATGATCAGGGTATCTGCCTACATCAACAACTTCAAAGCAAAACTAAACTAAAAATAAATTTAGTAAACTACAACTATCAAAAGCAAAATTTGTCTTAACCAAAAAATTTCATGTAACACCACTCCCCGGCAGTGGCGCCATTTTCATATTTGCATAATCAAGACACAACTTCCAATGCAAGTGTCTACGATCGTACAATAGTAAAGTAACCAAACCAAGGGTTGGGATCGAGTCACAAGGGAGCGGTTCCTGAAAATTAGTGGTTAAGACCTAAATTGCTAAAGCTAATAGTAGCTAAAGACTATCGAATGAAGACATGACAAATTCAAGGTTTGACATGAGTGTCAATTATCAATGGGGTGTTTATAAACAAGTAAAGAGCAAAATCAACAAAAATAAAGAGAGATACGAATATGGAGACGGGATTCTTGGGATGTCATAAGAATATGGGCTACACTAGATCATTGGGTACATGCTTTTGATAGTAAATTCCTTGAATATTTGTGAATAGGCTAGACTATAGTGGGGGTAAATTCTCTCTCGAGCAACTTACCCCGAATCAACTGGTTTCTCTCGAACACCGAGTTTCCTCTTTAAGCACAACCTCCACCTTAGCCCACTCACTCTCACGAGCTGAGTGTGTGGGAGAAGGACTAGGGTTCACTCTCTCGAGCTTAACCTCATGTCAACTCAATCCCACCGACCATCAATTTAGTAGTCTTAGTTTTACGACCTCTCTCTCTAGCAAGCCGAAAACACAAAGGTGAAATCGTATTTACCACTACAATTTCATTAAGTTCCACCACAACTACTAAATGAAATCACATTTACACAACATATAAACCATCAACAAGCAAGACCGAACGGATAATCTAACCCATATTCACAAAATCACACCCCAAGTATTGGGGTTTTAGCTAGACATGTAAAAGAAATAAAAAGTTATACCAATCTTAGTTTCCACCAATCGGTATCCAAGATTAAGTCTTAAAGGAAGTCAAGAGTGAAGAATCCACAAGACCCAACTCCAAAATCTTGGAGTTGAAACCCTTTGAATCTTCAAGTTCTTCAAAAACCCTCTACAAACTTAGAGAAAATATTGTCTCTCAAAATTGTATTCTAAATTAATATAACTAAAACTGACTACTAAGAATAAAAACTGAACTAGTATTTATACTTTACAGAAAATGTGTTACGAAGGAGCCATTCGGTGCAGTTAGTCCAGATCGCCGATACAATCGGTGATCTGCCCTTTGGTATGCTTCATCGCCTTTCAGCACTTTCCTTCAGCATCCTCTCATCCTCAATCATTGGGTGACATCGTACTGCTTCACAGAACTGCTCGGTGACACGCCGACTGCTCCATTTCACCGATTGGATCCTTTCTTTTAGGGATTAGTACACTGGAATAAAAGGCGAGGATAAGACCTTTTGGCGATTCACCGAATGGGTTCAGCAATTCTCATATCTTCATTTCTTCATTCTTTCAGCTGCCTTTGTTCCTTTTTGCTAAGTAGTATCCATGCTTTCCCTCAAACTCCAAATACATGTAACTTAAGGATTTTCATAAGATATTGAGACTAAATATGCATTTGAGGACACTAATTCTATCAAAACATAGCCCTAAATGAGTCTAATTTGTGCACTCATCAGCAACCTAAGTTTTTTAGTTTTTAATGTTGTTGTTTGAATAACGGTGTTAAATGTGCATGTTGAAAATTTGATGTTATTGGAAAAGAAGCAATTAGGCGAGCCCAAGTGCTGGTCAGCAACTCGTCGAATAGGTCAGCGAGCGCGATCTAGACCACCATTTTGACCAACTAAATTGCTAGAGATTTGTAACATTTGTCAAACGAAAGTATTATTCGGCGCATTGCTGAATGGTCGACGACATAACTTAATGCCGCCGACTGGCGCGCAAACTAAATGGTCAAAAAGTCCTCAACTGTTTTAAATTAAAAAATTTCCTTCATTTCACATTTTTCGATCTTTGCACTCTTACACTTCATATCTAGATTATATTTTTTCTTAATAATTTTGTGTGGGGATCAATTATTCGGGTATTTTTGCACTTTCGTGTCCGTATTTGCTTGCCTAGCATTTAGTCCAACTACTTTTGAGGTTGGTGTCTAAAATCCGCTTAAATTTTAGTAGATTGTGATGCATGCTTGTATTTTGTTCGATCTATTGCTTAATCTTGGATAATTAATTGATTTTTAAGTGAGGGCTACTATCTTACCGTGTTTATGTTTGTGTTTTAGCCTACAATTGTTGAATTCTGTGTTTGAATTGATTGAAATCATGGATGTGTGTTGTTTGTATGTTGGGTCTGTTGTGGGTAAATTCTGAGTAGCCTGAATTGTACCGATTGACTTAATTTGACCAATGATATAGCGGGTGACATCATTCTTAAGCAAAAAAGACATTGATTAGTCCATTTTAGATAAATTGGGGGAACTCTGAGTACCTCGAGGTCATTATTGGTATAGGCCTGGGCATAATTGCATAGAATTGTGCTTAATTTTCACTATTGTGGGCTATGGGTTGAAAATTGAAGGTCGGGGTGCAATCTGGCACGAGAGACCAATCGGCAAGCTTAATCGAGCTCACTGAATGGTTCGGTGGTTTGCCAAGCAACACCTATATTAGCTTTTTGTTCTTTATTTTTGGTAGTTTGATTCTATAACAATTGGAGATATTCCTAAGCTCACCGAGTTCACTCGGCTACTTGTCGAATGTCTCTTAGATCGCCCTTTGTCAGCCCTAATTTTAGGAAAATATTGTGTAACTTTCGGTGAGCTACTTTTAGTTCACCGAATGGTGTCAGTGAATCGCCAAAACGCCTTGTACCTCGCTGACTTGTGCTGATATCGGAGAAAAAAAATTCTAGAACATTGGGCAAGCACGATCTAGCTCGTCAAATGGGTTTGGCGACTCGCCGAACTAGTCGGTGAGTTTTTCTGCAATTTTTATATTTTAATACTTTGTTGACTTGTTTCTAACGTATTGGTTCATGCTATGTTGTTTTGAAGATATGGCCAGACCCAACGTTACAGGAAGAAACCAACCACCATGAAAGAGAGCACGAGGCATTGTTATCATTGATGGTGTTGCTCCGGCATGAGCTACAAAAGCAAAACTTCCAGCTGAGGATAGCTCTGATAGGATGGGCATCTACGGTACCCACCTCACCACCTCAGAGTCTGATGGTGAGGATAAATCGAGTTCTAAATCGCAGTCTCTGTATCTGAGCCGGAGGATGACCAGACTTTGCAATTGAGGCATGCTGAGTTGCGCTTTAAAGCTCTACATGATCTGGCTATAATATCGGTTACTCTTACACCTTCTCCACCTCCAGCAAAGACAGTTGAGAAGGTACCTCCAGTGCTCTCGGTACAAGCACCTCAACCTCGATCTCTGAATATATTAAAGGTTGTCGGGTTGAGGACTATCTTAGAGGAGAAGAGGTTGTCTACAGATTGAGTGGTACAAAGATAACTGGAAGTGTGGAACACCATCAAGATCCACAAGTTTGAGATCTTTACATGGCCTCGAGGCGCATACATACCTTCTTGGGTTTGAGAGTTTTATGCTGAGTATGGAAAGTTGGTTCCTAAGGAGAAAAATATGGCCAGCTCGTTTGCACCAGTTGATCATGTTACGGTGCGTGGTAAGAAGGTAAAATGCAGCAACACCGACATTAATGAGGTGCTAGGGTGTAAGATGAATGTGATCCACTACTTGATGGATCAGATACAAAACAACACCCTTGATCACTTGAAGGGGTGGTTGGTTCCTCTTGTCTCCGATATCACACCACCATGGATTGAGCCAGGAGTTCAGATAGAGAAGAAGGACATTAATGTGGCTGCCTAGTATTGGTTTGGATTTATTAGCAGAACCCTGATGCCTTCATAGAACGAGTCCATACTTCAGCATCCTAAGGCTGCTTTGTTGGGGTGCATCTTTGACCGAGATAGACTCAATCTCAGTTTGATTATTGAGCAAGATATGGCCATGAGGGACAAACAAAGACAGACTTCACTACATTTCCTAGTGTTGATAACGGAGCTGCGTCGGCATGCCCGAGTGCCATTTGTGAAGAAGACGGATGTGGAAGTGACTCCCACTTCCTCTACTAGCATCTGGAGAATCAAGGCTGAGTACACTAGAGACAAGGCTGAGAGGAGGACAGTTTTATCGGTGGACACTTCCCTGATTGTTGACGTTGAGATTCTATAGACAAACACAACCCCTCCCACTCATGTCGGTGAGCCTTCGGGCATTTCTACTAATGTTCCTTCTACTTTTGTTTCTTCTACTACTACTACAGTTGTTGCTACTTCCTGACCCTCATTGACCCAGGCTATGCTGTTCAAGATGGGCCATCTGGCCCAATCTGCTGATGTACGTGCCTCCAAGGTAGAGGCTGGTGTTCCTAGTATAATTGAGAGGGCCATTGATGTTGTCTTACCTTTTATCCGAGCTGAGTAAAGAGAGAACCGGGAGCTAATCACCGCACCTAGCTTGGCATTAGATGCCCTCACACTAAGAGTGGAGGCATATGAGTAAAGTGGACGCCAATCTGATGATGTGACGGTTTTGAGAGTCAATGTTGCTAGCCTGAGACATGATGTGGATGAACTTGAATCCACAGATCTATCTATGTTTTTCAACATGGTGGAACTTCCCGAGGTGCCAAGTATAGATTTGCCAGCAATTTCTGAGATCCCTCCGGCTACTACAACCGGAGATGTTGTTGTGGCCAATGAGGATGCCGAGTCTGATACTCTCGAGACTATTGAGAAGGATCTTGGGACACAAGATGCAGCAGTGCATGATAACTTTCAGGACTTAGAGGGAGCAATGGTACAGATAGTTACGGAGGCTTCTCTTCGGGATACATAGATAGTGGCTCCAATGGAGCGAAGGAAGGAGTTGAGTTCACTCAGGCTTAGCCTGACAGGGGGATCTTGACTCTCTTTAGTTTTATTTTTACATTGAGGACAATTATTAGTTTTGTTTTGTGGGGTGAGGTATCTTCATACCTACCTCTCTTTGGCTATTTTTGTGAATATTTGCTTTGTTAAATAGCTTTTTATCCTTACTTTGTGTGACTATGGTTTTTTGGTTTTAATGTGAATGTTGATTGGTTTTTGATCCAACTCTTTGGTTTTAATGTGAATGATGATTGGTTTTTGGTCCAAATTTAAAATTTCACCTCTTCATGTTTGTGAAAGTGGTTGTTCTCTTGCATATTTGAGCATTTTTTGCAATCAATACCAACGACTTGAATAGTGTTCTTGATTGAATGATATGCATGTGCAATTCCAATTAGGTCAATTTGAGTTGCATAAGGCATGTGTGAACTCTTAGCATCTCATTGTGATTGACCGGTTGTTGAAATGAATCTTGTGATGATCGTTGCACGTGAACTAAAATTGTAGAATCATGATTGATAATAGTGTTGAATGCCATGTGTGGTGAGATTGTTTTGAAACATGTGCTTGGTAATACGTAGAACTTTCCCTGTTAGTTCAATCGACTAATGTAGGCGAATAATAGAGATGATTTTAGGAAAATTTTTTGGAGAGTGAACCAACTAGCTAGTATACCTCTTTGTGACCACCTTGTGAGAGTCTGAACCCAACTTGGCACGTTTGAGCCTAATCTGTTCTTTGAATGAAACATGAGCACATTTGATCTCTTCTTCCTGATGCTTATCGTGACCAACGACACTACTTCCGATTCAAGTGTCTACGATCGTCCATAATATAGTAACCCAACCGAGGTTTGGGATCGTCCCAAGGGAGTGGTTTTGAGAATTTATAGAAAATAAAATTTAGTTCTAACTAGTCTTAGCTAAAGATATTAACGATTAAAAACATTGTAAATAAAAGGGGGACACAAAAGTGTCAAATATCAATTTGGCGGTTTTAGTAAGCTAAAATTAGCGAAATCAACAAGAAAATCTCTTGGGATGTGACTGGAATACGGGTTAATCTAAATTATTGGGTACATTCTTTCGATAGAGAATTTATAGATAAATAGTGACTAGGCTAAGCTATACGTGGAAATAAATTCTCTCTCGAGCAACCTACCCCGTTTCAAATGGGTTCCTCTTGGACACCAACTTACCGCATGAAGTCTAGCCTACGCCTTACCCCACTCACTCTGTCGAGATGAGTGTTAGTATATGGGACTAGGGCTCACCCTCTTGGGCTAAACCTCATGTCGACCTACTCCTTAGGCCATCAGTCTAGCAATCTTGGTTTCACGACCTCTCTCTAGAGCAAGCCGAAAACACATGGGTGGACTTGTATTTGCAACTAAAAACCCATTAAATTCGACCCAACTACAAGGTAAAATCACCATTAAACTACATTTAATCTATCAACAAGCAAGACCCAACAATAATATTAACCCATATTCGCTAAATCACACTCTAAGAATGGAGGGTTTTAGCCATACATCAAGAGATAGAAATTTATACTTAAATGAGGTTGCATTCAAATGGGTATGAAGATATAACTCTTGTTACAAGACAAGAATGAACAAATTAAGAGACCCAAGTCCAAATCCTTGGAGATGAAACCATCTTCTTCTCCAAGTTTCCCAAAACCCTCTCAAACTCAGAGCAAAATAAAAAGTACTATTCTATATGAAAATTTTAATAATTGTTTTTAACACTAAAAATTTGATACTAAGCTATAACTCTCAACTAGTATTTATAGTTTTCAAAAATCTGTGCTACAGCAAACCATTCGGCAACATTTGTCAGAATCGCTGATCAACTCGGCAATTCACCATTTGGTGTAGTTCATCGCCGTTTTGCACCATCATTCGGCATCGTCGTGCTCTGGGTCATTGGGTGAAATAGTACTGCTTCGCAGAACTTCTCGGCAATCCGCCGACTTGATCCTTTCCTTCAAGGCTCAGCACACTGGAACAAAAGGCGAAGTGAGACCCTTCGGCGACTCGCCAAGTGGACTCGGTGATCCTCAGGCCTTCATTTCTTCATTCTTTTCAGCCTTTTCATTCCTTTTTGCGATGTAGTGTCCATGCTTTCCTAAAAACTTCACATACCTAAAACTTAAGGGTTTTCATCAGATATTGAGATAAAATAAGCATTTGAGGACACAATTCCTATTAAAATATAGCCCTAAATGAGTCCAATTTGTGGAGTCATCAACTCCCCCAACTTAAACTTTTGCTTGTCCTCAAGCAAACTCAAGTTCAGCCGTTCAAAAAGGGTGTCTCAAACAGTGCACACAACAAGACTCAATTTACTTATGCAAGGATCAATTGTGTACTAAAAGATTCAAGTTGTAACACACCATTACCAAAGATTCTCATGCTCACAATACTTGCTTCAAATACAAGCTCAAGTTCAACTATAGTGTTCAAGTGCCCTCACACAAAGAATGATTTCATATTCACACAATGGTTTCACAGTTTAAAGCTTTGGAGTCAGATGCAACGCTCACTCTTACAAGGAAGAACACAATGCAAGCTTTCACCCATTGATTTGCCCGTATTTTCCAATCAACATTTGTTGCAGCTCCCTCAAGATAAAAAAAAAGGTCTTTTTAAGGCTTGTAATGGGGTTGAGTGCAAAGGTATGGTCATTTAGGCTCATTGACTTTCATCCTCATGAAATGTGGTGCTCATAACACTTCCTTTCTTTTTTATCATTATTTTCATTAGTGCTCATTAGTCATCCTATTATTCACTTTCCATGGATTGTTTGAAAACCCCCTTTCATTTTTCAACTTTATTCCACAACTTTTCTTTTTCATTCTTTTTCTTTTTCCTTCTCTTCTTTATTTCTTCTTTTTTTTATATGGAGGGGTCCCATTTTCCTCAAAACCATAGGTCGGAGGGACTTTCTTGCACTTTTTGACTTTCCCTTTTCTTTTCACCACACCCCCAACTTAGGCTTTTGGTCTAAGTTGGCTATTCAAACTAACCACAACTTCATGAGTGTTATGGGTGATGGATTAAAAAAGGTCTAGTTTTCATCAAGTTACTTCTAAAGAAAGGTAAGGGTCAGGGGGTGTTCAAGAGAGAATCACACACTCACAAGGTAGGTCACAAAAGAGGTATAAGTGAAATTGGCTCACACTCGTAGAAGTTGACTAAGATCATATCAAGAGATAGCATCACTTAGTTGATCAGACCAACGGGGCAAATTCTACAATCTTCCAAATGATCCCTCTCTACTTAATTACTCCCATTTGTTCATAGTTATTAATTGTTCACTCAAATCCCCCCAATTGACATTAATTGTCAAACCCCTTCCATTTACTTTAATTGTTTCGAAAATGTCTACTTCTACAAGCGATTAGAACACTCCTTTCACTTCGTAATCGAATTCTTTACCGAATCACTCCCTGTGGGATCGACCTCAACTCTTCATTAGGTTTATACTTGATTGTGACCGCCTACACTTAGAATCGGATGAAGTGTAGTTGAGCATTATCAATGCCATCTTTAGACACCACGTACCCTAAGAATGCTACAAACTCAAGCCAAAACTCACACTTTGACAACTTGGCATAAAGCCACTGATCTCTCAAAGTCTAGAGAACAATCCTAAGATGTTGCTCATTATCACTCTTACTCTACAAGTATGCCAGAATGTCATCTATGAACAGAATGATGAAGAAATCAAGATACGGCATGAACACCCACGTCATCAATTCCATGAAGGCGGCAGGGGCATTAGTCAACCGAAAAGACATCACTTGGAACTGATAGTAATCGTATCGAGTCCTAAATGAAGTCTTAGGGATGTCTTATGCCCTAATCCATTGTTGATGGTAACCTAATCTTAAATCAATCTTCAAAAACATTGCAGCACTTCGAAGCTGGTCAAACAAGTTATAAAACCTAGGCATGGGGTAGCAACTTTTCACTATCACCTTATTCAGCTACCTATAATCAATACACAGTCGCATCGTACCATCTTTCTTCTTCACAAAGAGAACGTGAGCGCCCCAAGGTGATACATTACGCTTGTTCGATCCCTTACCCAAGAGATCATGAAGCTTAACATTGGGCTCTTGAGCTTAGTATAAGCAATCTGATATGGTTGATGGAAATAGGTCGAGTACCCAGCTCAAAATCAATAGGAAAATCAATATCACACTCTGGGTAAGCCAGGTAGATCGGTAGGAAATACATCTACAAAATCACAGATAATTGGAATGGAATCAACTCGAGGGATATCCCTGCTCACTTCATGCACATAGGAAACATAAGATAAACATTCTCTAGCCACTAGCCTCTGAGCCTAAATAAAAGAGATAACTCCAATTGGTGTGCTACTAATGGAGTCCTTCCACACCACCAAAGGAATACCAGGTACAGATAAGGAACAATCTTAGAGAAGCAATCTAAAAGCACACGGTAGGGAGATAACCAGTCCATCCCCAGAATCACATCAAAATCAAGCATATCTAAAGATATAAGGTCAGCCTGGGTGTCATGCCCCTGGATAGAACTAAGCCAGATCAAATCACCTAATCCACTGCTAAATACTCACCCATGAGGGTCGACACATGAAATGGCATTGTCATTGGCTCAGAACTCATACCCATACGAGAAGCATAATACAAAGACACATAAGAATAGGTAGATCCACGAACAAATAAAGTCGAGGTGGGTTGATGGCTAAAAAGAATCATACATGTGATCATATCATCCGATGCCTCAGGCTTTTCCCTTGCTGGGGCTGCATAGAAATGGCCCTAAAGCCAGTTTGTCATGACCTAACATCTTGAATCATGATGGAACCTACTAAAACCCACTAGTAGGTGAGCCAACCCGTACCTAGAACAACAAGTAGTGAGTACACAGGTAGAGTTAAAAAGAAAGTAATGTTAATAATAAGAAAAGACTAAAACAAAATGCAACCTAATAACTATATACAATACATACCCTCCAGAACATGGAAGTCATGACAACAATTGTCTAATAAGATAAATACAAGTCCCAAAAAAGGACCATAACAAATGGTCTAAAAGGCAAAAGACAAGCTAACACGTGTACACAAGGAGACAAGTTGATCCAACACACCAAGCGCTCAGCCTCATCTCTGATATCCACAAGATGCAAAAGATTGATTAAACAATCACCACTCTGTAGATGGTACTAGGACCTACATCGTGAAAAGATGAAGATTGTAACATATTTACCAAAACAAATGTCACGACCCAAGGATAGCCCCTAGATGCGACACGGTGTACAAGACTCTGAAAAGTCTCATACAAGCCTTATAACATGTCATTGCATAAGATAATAGAAATAGTATGCAATTAAAACTTTCTTTAAATCCATACAATTGAAAACAACCTTTAAAACAATGGAAGTCTATTGTCTCACATGGCCATCTAAACCATCTTGAAACAAAAGTAGGGTCACAGCCCTTTACAAAAGAAAGCCTAGAAATGTCTATTACATGAAAGAAAGAAACATCAATAAAGCATGTGTCCTCGAATGTATGAGGACATACCAATCGCCTTGGAAGAATTTAATCCAAGCCTTTGAACTAGAGAGAAAGCAACTCCCTTGTCGGAACCTACACTTGTAGTAAAATAAGAGAAATATGGGTTAGCACACAAATATACTAAGTATGATGACTATGCAAAACATGCTTTAAAAGGGACATTTTGGTTAGAAACCATGCATTATGCCAATTTTAGTAACATCATGTACATTGGTATAAGAGGCATAAAATACAAGTATAATCTTCATACAAGCCATAACATTACATTAAGCTTTGACCTTAAGTAAACCCCAAGCCATACTTTGTGCAATATATGAATAGCGTCCCATAGCACCATCCACACTAAGTACCACATTAGGCCACCAAAAGTGAACTTACCATTCTTCTTTTCACCCTTACACAATACCCATACATAAGGAACATAAACATTTCATAAATCATGACAAGGGCAAATAACTCATAATACAACCCAAGTATAGCATGCATCATCACATTAAGCATTTAAGTCAACATTCTTCATTAGCTTCATTAAAAGCACTTTCATTCATAAGTCGTTAAGACATTAGAGAACTCATTATAGCCCTCTCAAAGCCTACTCGTGCAATGCATGGATGGCATCCCATACTACCACCCACACTTCGTAAAACCTCTCAAGAAACCATAATGCACATCTCACATGATGGGAATAAGCATTAACCAACATAGACCATGAGAGCTGACCATGGAATCTAGTGTCATATAACCCCACACTGAAGAAAGGTGTCCTACTTGCCTAAGGTAGAACTAGGTACATTTAGCTTAGGTGGATCCACTAGCTAGACCTATGTGGGCACATAGTTATTGGATAAGGAAGATGATCATTAAAACCCGACCTAAACATTGGGAGAGTTTCCATCTAACCAAATCCAGTCGGTGCTTAGCCTTCATTCCCGTAGAGTATTTCATTACTATAACATTATTACACATGAGAGGGTGTCATTGGCCTACTGACCCACAGTACATTGATTAACACGTGAAAAGGTGCCATAAGCCTACCGATTCAAGGTACACTAGGAAAGCTCATTGAATCCTCATGAAAGGGTGCCATAAGCCTATCGATTCAAGGTTCATCATTAACATTCATGGAAGTGTGCCATAATCCAACCGATCTCAAAGTTCATTAACATCATTAATGGAAGGGTGCTATAAGCCTACCGATCCCAAGGTTCATTATTAATATGCATGGAAGGGTGCCATTAGCCTACCTATCCAAGAGTCAACAATCAACTATACATTCCTTTATACAAGAAAAGGATGCATAAGCCTACCAATTCAAGATATACAATATATTGAAGAATCCTTCACATTCTATCATCAACATTCATAAGCGTCAAATTGAGAAATAGCCTTTCAATGATGACACAATAACATTCAATACATGATCACCTTATCTTCATTATATTCACATTCATCTACAAGTCATCATGATAATACTTCAATTCCTCATACTTTGCCCTTCAAGTCTATGAATCACAAATCACCAACACACCAATAATTTGCTACAATTTAGGCATGGATCATGATATAGTTCAATAACCTAAAGCAATTTAGACATATTCTTTTCACATGCTTTCATAATCAACAAGCCCAATTAATAAAGGCACAATTTAGGAATTGAGGAAATTCATGGGTTCTTAGAGTATTTCATCATAAATAATCAATTAAACACTAATTCATTCATAATTTGTCATTAATTAACCTTTGAAAACGTTTGAAGAAGGAACCCATGATTTAGAGTAAAACCCTAGGTTTTTAAGAAACTTGAAAACTTTGAAATCTTCTTTTGAATGGACTCTAGGGGTGAAAGCTACCCCTAGATGAAGGATCATCATACCTTGCTTGTAAATCCCCAAGAAATTTGAGGAAGAACACCTTGAATCCACAAACCCTAGCTCCCACTTCTTGTTCTTCTTTTATGGGAACTTCTAGAGAGAGAATTTTTGAAAGGGAAGAACCCTTTTGATTTGATTTGGTTTTTGGAGAATAAAGGAATAAATGGAGTGTTTTAAGACTTAAAACTACAAATAAAAGTAATATCAAACAATTAAAGATGACCCCACATAATAGTTAATTGTAAGGAAATTACTTCATACCCCTCAACTAAGGCAGCCCCCGTCAGGGACCACGCCCACTTGGACAGGTCGTGAATGGGACCACGGCTCGTGGTGATGCCCTTGGTCCCTTGGGCAGTAGCCTCCTCAAATTGCCATGCCTCCCATGAGGCCAAGGCAAGACCACGAGACCTCCCACGATCAGTGGTCAAGACCATAAGTTGTGGTGATGGTCATGGTCTTGAGGCAGTGTCAAGGCCTTGAAGCCTTGCCTCCCTTGCGCCTAAGTGATCTTCACGATCACCCTCATGCCTCGTCAAGGACACCACGGCCCATGGTGGCACCCGTGGTCCCTTGACCAGTAGCTCCTACAACATGACACTCTCCCACAAGCCCAAGGAAACCCCAGGAGCCTTCCCATGGCCCGTGCTCATGACCACGAACCGTGAAGTGGCTCATGAAGGGGAGCCTTAGCTTGGCACCTCTCAAGAGCACACTTCCTTGCAAACCACGGGTAGCACCACGACTCGTGGTAGCCACCACGGGTCGTGAAGACCCTCGTGGTCTTGGTGGGCAGTGGCTAGGCCTAGTTTTAGGCAGCCTTGGTCCCCTAACCATGGCCTTCACCCAAAACCCTTAGCCCTTGCCCTTTACCCTTGACGTTAACCCTCGTGTTTAGGCTCTAGTTCAGTTACTAATTTTCTGGGTCGTTACATTATCTCCCCTTAGGAACATTCGTCCTCAAACGACACTTTAAACACTTTAAGGGATAATGACTCAAGACTAGCAGCCCATCATGCATGACACATCAATATAATGCACAAAATCATAGGAGGAAACATCTATTCCACATCAATAAGCTTAATGCAAACACAAGAAAGTAGGAACTACTTCTACAAACTCATTATGCACGAAAATATCAACATTTCTAATTTCGTTGGAGGAATTTCCTTCTCTAACTCACATCATGCTCATTACAACATCATAAGGCAAATTATGCAACTCTTCTCAAAAACACATTTAAGCATGTTCAACAAGTCAACTCATGAAGCATTTAGGCAACTCATTATAGATGCACATCAACATGAGGAACACAATCATGAAAACTAATATTCTCATATAAACATAAATTTCATCAAAACATGCATAACATAAGGAGATCATGGAAACATATAAATTACACATGACTCCAAAACATGAAACAAGCTACAAGGAACTCTTGGTCTCAAGCTTGAATAGGAATAGAAGAAACTGATAAGGATATTGGAACTCTCAACAACCTTACTATCCAACATACCATCTCCCCCTTAGGAGTAAATCCATTCTAAGGCAACATGGAAATGACATAGGAACCTTAACAAGACATTCATAACTCTAAGAAATCATCACTTACCGGTGCCTTCATTCGGAAGATCTCTTTTTTCCTTGTTAGCTTGAAGTACATAGAAACGGTTTTTTCCTTGGATCATTGGGATTCGGGTCATTAAGAGAAGCTTGTTTGGCTTCTCTTCCTTTGGCCACAAGAGTAGGGCAATCTTTCAGTTGGTGATCATTCTTCCCACAACCATAGCACCCATTAGTACCGGTTAGGCACTTCCCATAGTGCCTCTTCCCAAAAGTGGGGTAAGTAGGTTTAGAAAATGGAGGTCCACCACCTTTCTCTTGGTTAACCTTAGGAGTGCTTGAAGAATCTTGGTTTGGAGCTCTCTTTTTGAACCTAGGTTGACCTTGCTCATCAGACATAGACCTCTTTAACTCCTTATTCGTCCTCTTAAGTTTGGACTCCTCAATAGATTGAGCATACACCATAAGTCTAGAAATGTTCATATCATCATGGAGCATTGCCGTACGGCACTCTTCCTCAACTAGGTCGGATATACCCATTACAAAATGACTCATCTCATCCCTTGGGTTAGACACCAAAGATGGAGCATGCTTAGACAATTGGGTAAATTTCAAGGAGTACTCTTGGACATTCATGTTCCCTTGCCTAAGGTTGATAAACTCCTCTACCTTAACCTCCCTCTTCTCCCGGGGAAAGTACATGTTGACACCCAATTTTGGCCTAATATTTTCAAAAATTCGCAAATTTTAAGTTTTATTTATTTAATAGTTCAAAATAATTTTAAATAAGTTAATCGATAATATCCTTATTTATCAAAATTTAGGATTTTTCTTTTATCAATTAATCTTAAAATTGCATTTTTACATGTCATTAGTCACGTTCATTATATTTTTTTTAATATTCATTTTATTTGTTACATTTGTTAATATTTATTTTGATATTTTGCACAGTCTAGAAATTCATTCAAATACAAATATTTTATTTGATCGATAATTTTGGGCCACAATTCCAAGCCCACAATTGAGCCCATTTAACAATTATTTCCTATATAAGTTTTGGTTAGGTTAAAAAATAGGGGGTGGTGAATTTATTTTTTAGAGTAGGGTTATAAACTTTTCAGATTTTTATTCACAAAAAGGGGTTTCCGGTCAACATCACCCCCGAATCCGGCGAAGCTTCGGCAATACAAAACCCCAACTCAAAACCTCCATTTTCTTTCTTTCTCTTTCCTTCACTGTTCATCCTTAAAGAAAACACCACCAAAGAACCTCCAAAATCCGTCTTCTCTCCCAATGCCGTTTCCGGCAAGACAACGAACCAAAACATCCACCAAACCCATCTCTGTTCCCTTTCTCATTTTCCAGTGAAAAAAAAACGACCCTATATCCACCAGAAATCCCACAAAAACCAGACCACCACAAAAACCCCTCGGAACCAGTACCTTCCCCTCTCCCCTTTTACGATTTTTAGTCCAATTTTGCAGGTACTCCGGCGAGGTCTCAAAGCTCCAGAACCCATCTTCGGCGAAACGACGCCAACAACCACAAACTCCGGCGAAGCTTCATGTCATGGCTATGACGAAGGTCAGCAACAACAAACCACCATGAAATAACCAAATCCAGCCTTCTAAGAGAAAAAACTTTCAGATCTGCCCGGAAAGGTAATAATTTTGATAACCGTATTTAGTCGTTGTTTTGTTCTCATGTTTATACTAATTGTTGCATTATTTTTCATAATGTTGTGTTGTTACACATAATTTTATTATTATTGTTATCATTATTTGTGTATATTGTGGGTTTGTCTCCATTTTATATTGTTATTTTCCTTGTATTTATTTGATGAGTTATTTAGTCACAGTTAGAGTAATTGTTTTCTGCTTTAATTATATATTGGTATTTAGTTATTATTGTTGTTAATGTTCATTTTGTGGGTTATCCGTTTTATATTAACTATGCACTAGTTATTATTAGTTGTTATTTTTAAATTTTTCGTGTTGAGTTTTGTTAACTATGTTATTAACCTTTGCAAATGTTGGAAAAATAAAGAAAAAATCAGCAACTTTATTTTGGTTTCTGGATGACACGTAATATTACTTGTGACATATATATATATATATATATATAATTATTATTTAATTTATTATGTTGCTATCATTTAGATTTTCAAAAGTTGGGCAGTAATTAATTTTTTATATATTCTTTATTACTTATTGGTTGTTATCTTGTTTTCTTGTTATTTTGGACCACTATAATGTTGTATATCGCTGGTTTGATTATTCTATTGTTGAAGATTTATTCCAATGGAGTTTACATTATTTTAATATTGGCTAATTTTGATTATCTATTACGTTCTTTCATTCGCTAAATTTTTGTTTGATGCTACACTTGTTTATATATTTACTTGTTAAAATTGGCCAATGAAAAAATCTCTCCGTCAGTTTTGAAGGCCTTTTCAATGTTAAAAGACGGAAATTTAGTTTAAATTCGTATATATTTTATATGTTAAAACTGGCCGATGAAAAAATTACCATCGATTTTCAAGGCCACCCATGTTAATAAGACGGATGTTTATTTTTAAGCTATTATTTATTTCATTTATTTTTAGTCATATTTATTTAATAATAACACTTTTACTAAGTGTCTTTACAGGTACCCCGAAGTCGCTTCTCATCGAAGCCATTCGAATGAAGTTCGAATACTATATTCATTATTATGTATATTGTTGACGATAGACAAATATTAGGTTGCTTCTCATATTACTTGTTTGCTTTATTACTTGTGTATATTGCATATTTGTTATATTTGTATACTATTTTTACTTCCTCCTCAATTTGAAAAAATGAATTCAGTTGGGACCCACAGTTGTGGATTTCGAAGGACGCGTAACATCTTCCTTTCGAAATAACTTGAACCCCGTACCTAAAATCTTGGTTTCGTTGATCACTTAATGGTTTCCTGGTTTTTTCCTAAAATTAGATGGCGACTCCTTTAAAATTCGTTTATTCTTAAAATTCTTTCAAAATTCAATTAACTGATTATTTTTGGTGTCACCGCGACGTTTTGCCCTATTTGAATAGAGTAGGGATGTAAACAGAATGATGACTCCGCTGGGGATATAGAGGCTCTAACCATTATGAGTTTATTATTTTTAAATTAAAGAGTTTTGTTTTTTATTGTCTTACATCTTGTATCTTGTATATTTTGTTGATTATTTGTATATTATACTTGTTATTTATTCATTATTTGTTTAATTGTATGTAAATTGTCATTGCATTCATGACATTTTCCATTGTATGTATAGTATATTAACAACGGTTTCTGCATAATTGCAGTCGGGTTTTTTATACTCAACCCTTTTTCGGAATGAGCAGTAATTTATTGGTATGTCATGCGTCTAATGGTTGTCGTGAGTTCCAGCCTAATTTGTCTGCTTGGGTTCCCGGTCTTCAAAACCACTCTTAATCAACTAGCGTAGAGCGAAACCAAATCTCAAATTTAGCATATTTTGAACTAAGTTGACCCAACACCCAAGGTGTGTTGGGCCCATTAGAAGCCCACCTTGTGTCTATTTGACCCATTGGTCAATAAAAGACAATCATGCGTATGTGTTTAAATTTGAAGGATGTATACGTCATTTGATAAACAATGTCCTTTGGGGTAGGGATCTTAAGAGTTTGTTCGAGTCGAAGAAGGATCAAGTTACCATTTCATCCAAAAGCATGGACATCCAGAGATAACAAGAAATCAAATAGAAGGATCATCCATGGAGGCATAGCTTAGGATGGTACCCCTGCGGGGGGACTGATTATTTGTATTACATTTTTCCTATTATGTATCCTCATTCAATTTTATTCATAAAGTTTGTATAAATTTGGATTTTGGGACAATGTTGTCAAATTACGTAATACATCTTTCAGATTGGTAGGCCTACCCTTGGCACAAAAGGGTCACATATTTGTATAGGACGCGCAATAACTATCTGTATGTTATGTGATATAATTGAGTTTGTCTTCAATTAAAGTAGTGAGTATGTGTTTAATTAATTCATTGTGTGATATTTTGCATTATCCATTATGAACATGAACTAACACTTTTACCTTTTGAATTTTTCTTCTGTGAGAGGTTGATTTATGTCAAAATCCAGAAGTCACTATTCATATGAAGCTACTAGGGACAAGAGGATTCACGAAATTCGAGTCTTTGTATTTCACAAAACATTAATATCAAGTCAAAAAGATAAATCAGGGGAGTCTTTGACTATGAGGACTCACTCATTCATTTTTTTTATTATTTTTGCATGTTGGCCCTGCTTTCACACATTTCTCATATTTTTGCAGGAAAACCATCCCTAACGACAGTCGGGGATGGTCATAACAATGTCTGGTTCTCGTGGGTAATTGGGAGAACACACAGTTCCAAGAGACATTAAAAAAAAGAATACAACAACAAGTGGTTATTGTAAGAAAAATGAGAGACCACATTCAACAGAAAGCACAAAGATCGACAATTAAGGGGATACAATGAATCACTCTGAGTTTATCTAAATTTTGAAACTATTTTATATCATATCTGCACGAACTACGCGAACTTGATTCTCATCCCGGTGAGATACGTCTGAAACCTTCTTGGGTTTGGTATTCATTCTTTTAAAATTTCAAAAATAAAGTTTGCAAAAAAAAAAATTGTGCATATTTTCAATGGCATATCTGCACGAACTACGCGAACCTGATTGTCATCTCGATGAGATACGTAGGGAGCCCTTCTTGGGTTCGGTATTTATTCTTTCAAGTTTCAAAAAGAGAATATATATATATATATATATATAGTTTCTTCATATTTTCAAAGTCATATCTGAACGAACTACGCGAACCTGATTCTTATTTAGGTGAGATACGTAGGCAGCCCTTCTTGGGTTCGGTATTTATTCTTTCAAATTTCAGGAAAAAAAGGTAAAATAGTTTGTGCATATTTTCAAAGGCATATCTACATGAACTACGCACACCTGATTCTCATCTCGATGAGATACGTAGGCAGTTCTTCTTGGGTTCGGTATTCATTCTTTCAAAAAAAAAACTTTTTGTACATATTAAAAGAGTCATGTCTTAAGTTCAAATGGGACCAATGTAGTTAGGAGCATGTAAAAATATTCGATATGATGAAGAGGAATGACTTTGTGGTAAACCATAGATTCTTTTGGTACCTCTTATTTATACTTTTGTGATGCTTGAAAATTCTCTTGCATGCATTCAAGTTAAGAATAAAATCAACCTCATGATTTCGTGTGCATTGTTGGTGAGCTTTTAGATCAAAATTCAATTGCATCGCACTATTGATCTAGAACTTGGCTTGAATGTTTATTGAGGAGAAATCCTGAGTTGCATTTGGTGTGGGAAAGGATTGTAGGCCTTCTTTTACCCGATTGTGACTTTCAAAGCCTACCAATTGACATTAATCCCTAGTTTTCCCACTTTGAGCCTGAAGCCTTTTCTTTGGACAACCACATCTTAGTCACTACCCCTTTTGAGTGCTTACATGCACTATCCCTCTCTTGGCCCAACTTTCTTGAGTGCACCAAGAGTGTGCAAATTATAACAGAAAATCCATGTTTGAAGTTGCCAAAGGAAAAAGATACAAAGTCTCCCAAAGTCAAGGAAGCAAAATATGACTTATAACAAAAAAAAAGGGAGGGTTGAAAGAAATAAAAAAGAAAGACAAAAACACCCCTACAATGTCAATGAAAGACGGAAAAAAAAAACTCCAACAAAAGAGGAGAAAACTTCAAAACAAAGGGGTGAAAAAGGAAAAGTTCCAACAAATAAGAATTCAAAAGAAGTCAAAAAATGAAAAAAGAAAGAAAAATAAGGGGCAATAAAGAGGATCAGACGCCAAAGGTATATCAATCATCAAAAATACAAATTCACTATGACGCTCAAGAAGGAATTAAGTAACTCTTATCCCAAATAAATATCCTACCCATCCCTAAGCCTGCATTACAAGCAAATAACAAGTCCTACATGATCTCATTCCAACTGTTCTTACATTAGTGGAGATTTACATAAGGGCCAAGCATATGGTATCACAGTTGCATGCATTGAACATTCTTGTGAGTGTGAGTGCACTTCAAAAAATGTCCTGAAATAATATGCTTCAAATATGTGTGAAATAGGACTTTCTCTTTGTGAGGGCACTTGAAACATAGGGATTGGTACAATTCAAATCTTTGTTTGAAGAAAGATGAATAAATCTTGTTGATACTTAAGTATGTTTGAGGTACCACTTGAAACTGTGAGAGTTACCTTGAATTCAATCTAAGTTAAAAAAAATTACATGTGATCCTAACTCCAGGTACCAATTGTAGTCAAGATTTGACTATCTCTTTATATTATTTATATTTCAAAAAAAAAAAGGGGTGAGCAAGCACCCACTCTTTAATATTTTTCCAAAGCATTTTTTTTTAGATTCTTTCCATTAAAAAAAACATTGTCTTTCCTTTTTGGGTTATTCATTGTAAAAAGTGTCATTAGGCTAATCTTGTCAGTGTGAGACACATATTTTACTTCATTGGATTGTCCGTCCAAAAATTGTGATATATCTTGTCTTTAAGCTTTGAATATCACAGGGAATATTATTTTCCTATTTCATCATGTTCGTATTGTACATTTTCTACTGACGATTTTATCTCAGATTCTTTGCAGTATTCATCAGTTACAGGATTGAAACTACATTTGACCTGATTCTTGGCTGAACATGATATGTAGGCGCCACAACAGCTCGGTCATGTACCCAGTGTGATTTTCTCTCCTTGAAATAAACACTGGACATAAATTTTGAGAATATCTCAAAAATTCACAATAAAGGTGCTATCTCTAGCAAGTCAATACTGGAGATCATTCTGAGATTTGGCAAAAGTTCTAACTGGGACAAAATTTTTGAGGAAGACCTCAAAAATTCCAACAAGTACTGTCAAAAGTTTGATAGTCAACTTCAAATTATCCATCATCGCTAGAAGTTCAAAGTCAACTTGCGAATCTCCAACAAGTTTGTGCAATGTATGAATAGCGTCCCATACCACCATCCACACTAAGTACCACATTAGGCCACCAAAAGTGAACTTACCATTCTTCTTTTCACCTTTACATAATACCCATACATAAGGAACATAAACATTTCATAAATCATGACAAAGGGAAATAAATCATAATACAACCCAAGTATAGCATGCATCATCACATTAAGCATTTAAGTCAATATTCTTCATTAGCTTCATTAAAAGCACTTTCATTCATTAGTCATTAAGACATTAGAGAACTCACTATAGTCCTCTCAAAGACTACTCGTGCAATGCATGGATGGCATCCCATACTACCACCCACATTTCGTAGAACCTCTCAAGAAACCATAATGCAGATCTCACATGATGGGAATAAGCATTAACCAACATAGACCATAAGAGCTAACCATGTAATCCGGTGTCATATAACCCCACACCGAAGAAAGGTGTCCTACTTTCCTAAGGTAGAACTAGGTACCTTTAGCTTAGGTGGATCCACTAGCTAGACCTATGTGGGCACATAGTTATGGGATAAGGTAGATGATCATTGAAACCTGACCTAAACATTGGGAGAGTTTCCATCTAACCAAATCCACTCGGTGCTTAGCCTCCACTCCCATAGTGTATTTCAGTACTTTAACATTATTACACATAAGAGGGTGTCATTGGCCTACCGACCCAAGGTACATTGATTAACCCATGAAAGGGAGCCATAAGCCTACCGATTCAAGGTACATTAGGAACGCTCATTGAATCCTCATAAAAGGGTACCATAGGCCTACCCATTCCAGGGTCATCATTAACATTCATGGAAGGGTGCCATAAGCCTACTAATCCCAAAATTCATTAACATCATCAATGGAAGGGTGCCATAAGCCTACCGATCCCAACGTTCATTATTAACATGCATGGAAGGGTGCTATTAGCCTACCGATCCAAGATTCAACAATAAATAGAAATTCATTTACACAAGAAAAGGATGCATAAGCCTACCAATTCAAGATATACAACACATTGAAGAATCCTTCACATTCTATCATCAACATTCATAGGTGTCAAATTGAGAAATATCCTTTCAATGATGAAACAATTACATTCAATAAATGATCACATTAAGTTCATTAGATTCACAGTCATATACAAGACATCATGATAATACTTCAATTCATCATACTTTACCCTTTAAGGCTATTAATCACAAATCACCAACACACCAATAATTTGCTACAAGTTTGGCATGGATCATGATATAGTTTAAAAACCTAAAGCAATTTAGACATATTATATTCACATGCTTTCATAATCAACAAACCCACTTCATAAAGGCACAATTTAGGAATTGAGGAAATTCATGGGTTCTTAGAGTATTTCATCATAAATCATCAATTAAAGAGTAATTCAATCATAATTTGTCATTAATAAACCTTTGAAAATGTTTGAAGAAGGAACCCATGATTTAGAGTTAAACCCTACGTTTTTAAGAAACTTGAAAACTTTGAAATATACTTTTGAATGGACTCTAGGGGTGAAAGCTACCCCTAGATGAAGGATACCCATACCTTGCTTGTGAATCCTCAAGAAATTTGAGGAAGAACACCTTGAATCCACAAACCCTAGCTCCCACCTATTCTTTTTCTTCTTTGGGAACTTCTAGAGAGAATTTTTGAGAGGGATGAACTCTTTTGAGTTGATTTGGGTTTTGGAGAATAAAGGACTAAATGGAGTGTTTTAAGACTTAAAACTATATATACAAATGATATAAAAGAATTAAAAATGACCCCACATAATAGTTAATTGAAAGGAAATTACTTTATACCCCTCAACTAAGGCAGCCCCCGTCAGGGACCACGCCCACTTGGACGGGTCGTGAAGGGGACCACGGCTCGCGGTGGTCTCTGTGGTCCCTTGGGCAGTAGCCTCCTCAACTTTCCATCCCTCCCACGGCCCGTGTGGCTCCCGTGGTCCCTTTACCAGTAGCACCTATAACATGAAACTCTCCCACAAGGCCGAGGAAAACCCACAAGCCTTTCCATGGCCCGTGGTCATGACCACGAGCCGTGAAGTGGCTCGTGAAGGGGAGCCTTGGCTTGGCACCTCACTAGGGCACACTGCCTTGCCAACAACGGGTGGCACCACGGGTCGTGAAGACCCTCGTGGTCTTGGTGGGTAGTGGCTTGGCCTAGTTTTAGGTAGCCTTGGTCCCCTAACCATGGCCTTCACCCAAAACCCTTAGCCATTGCCCTTAACCCCTGACTATAACCGTCACGCTTAGGCTCTAGTTCACTTACTAATTATTTGGGTCGTTACAACAAATTACTCAGTAGGAATTACAGGCCAACCGAGAAAGAAAGGTAAAAGCAATCTTAAAAGATAAAATTTAGACACAAGTAGAGGTGAAAGTAGTTATGAAAACATGGCGCACTAGCATATCGAAAGTAAATCTACTTACAACTAAACTAAAACTAACTGGACCCTGATAAGCCCAGAAGTTTCACTCATGTGCAAGTTTAAATAACCAGCAAGCCCCTATAAACTCGACATATATACAAAAAATCTAAGTCTACAAGAAAGAAAGGTAACCCATATCCGAATCAAAGAACATTAGTCGGGCTCACAGCCCAAGTAGCCAAGAACCAGTGAACTCCCAGCCCAGCTAGCAATAGTGATAATAAACCCAGAAAACCTAGCCAGATAGTCCACTCCTAGGGTCATAAGCCGCCCATCTTGCAAGAGTGCCTAGGGGTCTGTAAACTCTGTAGAGGATCTCAGATAGCAAGGCCGCCCAACTAGAAGTCCACTCCTAAGAGCATAAGCCACCCAACTAGAAAGAAATAATCGAGGGTGTATCAATTCCGAAGAGGATCACAAGTACGCTCTAAGGCACCATGCATCGACATCCACTCCCAAAGATATCACAAAAAGGCTATAATACTAAAGTACTCCAAGCTCAAGAAATTCCACAACCTGTAGTAACACATCACAGTCACAAAAGTAGAGAGAAAAGATAGAAAGGTTAGCCAATAGCGTAAATACCTAAGCTAAGGCGCATACTATAGACCCAAGTCTGCTATTCTAGTCTACAAGGAACTAGTCTATCGAAAATAACGTCGAAGACATTCCAAAATCACAAGGTCACAAGTCTAAGGCAACACTAGTCTATCCTAGTCTAAGGCCAACATGTTTTAGGAAACTTGTAATAAAGTAAGTAAATCACATAGCATGCGACAACACATGTACAACCCCAACTAATCATGATATTATCCTCAAAACAGTAGTAATTGATGAGTCCTTAAATTGGACTCATTTAGGGCTATATTTTGATAGAATTAGTGTCTTCAAATGCATAATTTGTCTCAATAACTGATGAACAACCTTGAGTTTCAGGTATTTAAAGTTAGGGGCAAAACATAGACACTATCGAGCCAGCAAACAACTAGCAGCTGAAAGAGCGAGGAAAAGATAACATGATACTCGCCTATCCTGTTTGGCGATACGCCAATGTGACCATCGACTTGCCTAGATGTTCCAAAAGTGCCAATACAAAAGAGTAAGGAGAATGAAAACCTAAAAATCATCATAATCATTCGGAGACACGTTGAATAGGCTACAAAACCGCCGAAAGTTATAGAAAGGTGGAGCGAAAAATGAGAAAAATGACGGGGAGTAGCAATCTCGTTCGGTGTGTCACTGATCCATCAGCGTCAGATGACCTAGTCACCGAAGGTGCTGATGAAGGTTGTAAGCAAGTGTTGATGGGCAAAACAGCAAGGAAGAGGGCAATTCGTGGAATCAATCGGTGACCCTGATCAAGATCGTCGTAAGTTATAGTGATTTAGATCAATAATTGATGACGAATTGAAGGTGAGACGAAGAAACATCGATGGATCACCGAGTTGATTGGTGATCTCGACTAACTGCGTCGAGTGATCCGTTGCAGCACAGGTTTTTTAAAACTATAAATACTCGTTGAGAGTTCTGGATTATTATTAGATTTTTAATATACAAATTTTAGCATATATTTTTGAGTTCTAAGTTTGGAGAGGGTTTTGAAGAACTTGAAGATTCAAAGGGTTTCAACTCCAACAATTTGGGTTTGGGTATCTTGGATTCTTCACTCTTGGCTTGTTTTGAGACTAAAATCTTCATACCCATTTGAATGCAAACTCATTTTGGTATAAATTTCTCTCTGTTTTACATGTCTAGATAAAACCCCAATTCTTGGTGTGTGATTATGTGAATATGGGTTAGATTAATTGTTGGGTCTTGCTTGCTGATAGTTTATTTGTTGTTTAGATGTGATTTCGTTTAGTAGTTGTGTTGGAACTTAATGAAATTGTAGTTGCAAATATGACTTCACCTTTGTGATTTCGGCTTGCGAGAGAGAGAGGTCATAAAACTAAGACTACTAAATTGATGGCCGGTGGGAGTGGGTCGACATGAAGTTCAGCTCGAGAGAGTGAACCCTAGTCCTTCTCCCACACACTTAGCTCGAGAGAGTGAGTGGGCTAAGGCGGAGGTTGTTCTACATGCGGTAAGTGGTGTCCAGAGGAACCCATTTGATTCGAGGTATGTTGTTCGAGAGAAAACTTAACCCCACTATAGTCTAGCCTAGTCACAAATATTCAACAAAATTACTATCAAAACCATGTTCCCAATGATCTAGTCTAACCCATATTCCTATCACATCCCAAGAATCCCCTCTCCTTGATTAGTACCCTTTGCAGTTTTGTTGTTTTTGCTTACTTCTCACAAACCCCCATTGATAATTGGCGCTTGCGTCACCCTTTAGATTTAACATGTTTATATTCGATAATGTTTTTAGCTATGACTAATTAGAACTTAATTTTAATTTTCTATTAATTCTCAAGCCTACTCCCTTGGGACTCTACCCCAACCCTTGGTTGGGTTACTATACTATTGTACGATCGTAGACACTTGCATTTGAAGTTGTGTCTTGATTACGCAAACATCGGTAATCAATCCTAAATCACAGCTTCTACATTTAAAGGAAGGAATAACTAAGTACATGCCCCCAATCAACACTAACCATTATAAATTCACATATTCATGCTCAATCTAATTTGAAAGGAAGTCGTAGCCTACCTATACGCCAATCGTACGTGCTCTAAATGACGAAGCCAGAGCTTTTCGCTTCTAAACATCCTCTGAATGTTGCGATGCTATCAAGAATAGGATTACAACCTCAATACGTTCATAGAGACACTAAAGTCACCCAAAGCAGAGATGGGCCAATTTTAGAGTCAAAACTGGAATCAAGGGATCCGTGCAAAAATTTCTAGAATTGACTTTGTCAAAAGGTCCTAAACTATGCCTTGAACTTTTCTCCCAAAATAGTACGCATTTTGTGACAAATAATTGGAGTTCAGATTGTGGAGAATCACAATTTTACCAACAGAGGTCAAAGCTGGTCACCTAGCTTTTTGCCGCGATGACAATACCCCACATTCCAATATGAGTCCACCTAAATGCTCGTGAATGCAGTCGGTTGCAGCGAACGTGCATGCCAGAGTGGTAGTTATTCATGAACGTGAGGCAAGGCACGCGAACGTGAGGGCCTCAGCTTACAATTAAATGCAAGGCCTCCAAAACATTGACGAGGTGCTCGGGACTCATTTAAACCACTTGTACACAAACGAACTATTCTCCCCATTGGATTTTGCATTCCAGACTCAACGAAACCATTAAGAGTTCCACCCGAGGTCGTTTCGACAAAAAGTGAGTCCCACGCCCAATTTTTATTTTAAGCCAAAATTCATAAAGGGCCTCAAAATTAGCCCGGAATTTTCAGGAACTAAAGAAGGGTTGTTCTTGACCAAACTCAACATGTATGAGTTAACTGTGCTGATGGAATTCTCATATGAGCTTGTTACTCAGAATGTTGACTAAAGTCAAACTTAGGCCTCAACTTGAAAGTTAAAACATCTAATCATACAATCTCATGTTTAAAGCCTCTAGAGTCGTGTCGAGTATGCTACAAGCCTAAACTGACACTTCTCGAGTTGACGGAATTGTCATAATTGAATTCTAAGGTCATCTTCCTGAACCTTAGATCAAAAATAATTGTTCAAGGTTCAAAAGCTCTAAAATAATAAAACTCGCATAAAAACTAAATGAACGACCAGGTAACCGAGTTGTTAGTCCCAGCAAGTCACTCTACAGGAACACACTAAATGATGAATAGGAGGCATAATACAGAAATGACTTGGAGGTCAATAATTACTAAGTTATTTTATTCACTTAATGATTAATCTTTTTAGCATATCATTATTTCTGACCCGGGATTCTTAATGGATAAAAAATGTTGATGACAATAAATGCTCTTTGTATGTATACAACTCTAGTTGATGAATATAAGGAAATAAAATAAAACCATTATCAAGCATCTCTTAATATACTAGAATTACCTTTTACTCATCCTTGTATTACCGTAAGTCCACTTATTTAATTGTTCTTCATGAATCAAGAATTTTGTGAGGTTATCCAAATGAAAAGTTGAGTTTTCTCTAATTAAGATTAAGCTGAAAAGGAATTTCTACCTATTGTAATACTTAAAAGGATTGGAGCCGAGGTATGTGAAGGAAAAATTCTTTTTATTTATATCGCACGAATCCTAAAAATTATAAATTATTGAATAAGTTTTCTTTTTACTATTCCATTACTAGGAAGACCCTTTGTGAAGGGCATTGGGATGTCAGCTCATCTTATTTCTTGACCTTATCATATCATTGTCGTGTTTATAACATTGTAAAGTATGTTTGACAGTTAAAGTAATATTATTGTCGAGTTTCATAATCCTTATGTTAATTAATGAGCTGTTGTCCTAAAATTTAGGTTTAAATGTTGGAGAATTATATTGTTGTATCTATGGGAAGCATTGAGTTATTCTTTCTAGTTAGAAGCTCTTTCAAAAATGTTATTTGGAAATGATCTTAATACTAAATATTGTACTCTATTCTTTTGTTTATCTACTTGTTAAATAACTTTATTTCTAAAATGGACCATATTACTACCAAATATGGGTCATTCTTAGATCAAGTTAAGTATGTAAATCTCCTTTTGAGTTCCTAAATTAATATTAATTTGTTAAGTTAAGTCGAGTCAAGAGTTTCGGATCTATTATGAGATTTATAGGCCTAAATGGTCTTCATACGGAAGTTAAATGAGTTCATGAGAAGATTTTTTAAGCACCTTGAGTTCTTTATGAAAGTCCTCATTTCTAAGTTACCTCTTTGAAGTCACATTAAGTATTCAGGTCTATTTTAAAAGCATATGAGGTTCTATGAGGTGTTACATGTTATACAAAAGTGATTACGGGATTATGAGAACATGAGTACCAACGGTCCAAGATTGGAAACTGAATATGGGAACGTATATGCATTATGAATCCATGACATGACATGCTATTCATTTTACTCCCGAGATATAATTGGGAGGCATGGGTTCTATTGCATATATTTATACGTATGAGACACAGATGTTGTAACACCCTAGATTCTAAAAGAGATCAAATGCAGATTGTAGGTGCCACTAACGGGGACCACCTAAGGATCTTAGGTTGACCCATGGACCGTACGTGGGGTCCGTGGTTGGCAACCTACAACTCCCTCGCCGGGACCCCAGAAATTCCAGCTAAGGGTCGACCTACGCCAGGACCTACGGACTGTAGGTCAGACCACGATCCGTGGTCCAGGCCATGGTTCAGACCCCCAGATCCCATCCTCTGAAGCCGATTGACTGACTGACAGGATGGGCAGTTAGTCGATCGATGGTCTGTCGGTCAGACCCGTAGGTGGCCCCGTCGATTTTAAGTTAGGACTTTTCCCCTATGCCTTTGACACCTAAAATAAGTTGGTTTAATCCCGCAACTACGTTATGTTGATCATTTTTAGCCTAGTAACTAAATCAGAACTAATCCTACTCAAATTCATTCACCAAAATTTGATCAAACTAGAGCAAAAGGAGAAGAAATAGTCGACCAACCCTCTCCAAGAACGCAGCAAGTTTTCCTCAGTTTCAGCCCCAAAATTGAAAGATTTCTCTGTGGAATTCATCACCAGGTATGTGGGATTTCAGTAGTCGATTCCTTTCATCCACTAGGTCCTTAGAATTCAGTCAGATTATTGGTTCCCTTCATATTATATAGACCTAGGGTTTCTTGAACTTTAGAAATTGTTGTGATCTAGTTGTTAGAATATTCCTAATCATATTTTCATGTTGTCGCAACATTGTTGCATAGTTCCTTGCATGAAATTCAGAACCCTAGTTCTGTTGATTCGTTCAGTTCATGATTTACACTAGCTATGACAGATAAATAGATATATATATATGCCTCAATTTTTAAATGTTTCATTATCAGTATTTAATGTTGCATTTTCAGTTAGCATGTCAGAATATCGAGCTATTCAGTATATTTCAGTTATGTTGTATTTTACACATTTCCAATTGGGAGTAGGCTTAACACCGAGTTGTACTAGGGTTAATCACCCTCATAGTCCCAGAACTACGTGCCCCTGTAGGTTTATAAGTCCCCTTTGTGGGCATCATATTTAGCGATCATGCCAGTCATGCCTCTATACCTTTGGCAAGGTATATTGGGTCCTCTCGATGGGGCGTATACATCGTACTCCACATTTAGCTCATGTGGTTTTATGTCGGTTAATATTAGCTCCCATAGTCAGACTCTAGTGCATTTGACCAAGTCTTTCAGATATATTTCATTATTCAGTTTCAGCATGTATGTACTTGGTTATTGCATTCAGTTTAGTTCATATTCAGTATAACTCAGTATATGTATCAAGTTTAGATTATTCTATTGCTCTGTATGCTTTGTTAAATTATATGTTTGTTCAGCTTTATCCTATCGTACATGCTCAGTACTTTTCAAGTACTGACGCATACTCTGCACTACATCTTTTTGTGATGTAGGTTTAGGCCTCAACATTTAGATCACGTGTAGATCAGTTCCCGATCCGTATTCAGTAGTATCAATGGCGAGTCCTCATTCATCGAGGACAATAGACATGTTCTTTTACATTTAGTCTTTTCATTTTAGTTTCAGTTTTGCTAGAATTAGTTGGAGGGTTATTTCAAACATAGACAGATTCTGCTTTCGTATTTGAGTTTTAGTTCAGTATCTTAAACTCTTACTCAGTATTTATATATTTAGACTTAGATTGGGTATTCCATGTCATTTCAGTTAATTGTGGTTTTAAGCTTCTGCATAGTATATTTCATTCAGTAATCTTTTAGTATGCTTATGATATGTCAGCTCAGGGTTAGCTTGGGGTAACTCATGATCCTAAGTCCCATTTTTACTTCCAGGGGTAACCTCCGGGTGTGACAAACTTGGTATCAGAGCATTAGATTTAAGAGTCCTAGGATGTCTATAAAGCCACACAAAGTAGAGTCCCTTTCATGAGTGTGAAGCATGCCACACCTATGGGGGGGAGGCTAGGATGTGTTTTAGGAAAACTTCACTTCCTTGTTATTCTTATCATGTGTGGTATGATTTCCTTTCTAAATCGACGTTATGCGTTTCAGATCATGCCTCCTTGTAGAGCTTACGCAAGAAATGATAATGCCCTCAACGCTAACGCAGCTCCTCTAATCCCATACAATGAGGTTTCGAATGCAGAGTTTTGGAATGCCATTCAACTATTGGCTCAGAGTGTAGCCAACCAGAACAACCAGCAGGTTCCAATTCCTGCAAATGCTAGCGGTGGATTAGTGGCAGCTAGGGTCCGAGATTTTGTTAGGATGAATCCGCCTAATTCTAGGGTCAAAAGTTGGTGAAGACCCCCAGAACTTCATTGATGAGGTCAAGAAAATATTTGGAGTGATGCAAGTGACTGGAAATGAAAGGGTAGAGTTGGCGTCCTACCAACTTAAGGATGTGTCTCACATATGGTTCACGCAGTGGAAGGACAACAGGGGTGAGAATGCAGATCCTATGACTTGGGAGTGTTTTACCGAAGCTTTTCTGGACAGGTTCTTCCTAGGAGAGTTGAGGGAGGTTAAGGCTCGAGAATTCATGAATTTGAGACAAGGTTCTATGTCAGTCCAAGAGTACGGACTTAAGTTAACCCAACTCTCCAGGTATGCTCCACATTTGGTTGCCGATGCCAAGGCACAAATGAGTAAGTTCCTATTTGAGGTATCAAATAGAATGCTGAAATGCTATGTTATTGGAGGATATGAGTATCTCTAGGCTCATGACTCATGCTCAGCAGGTTGAGGGAGATAAGCTTAGAGAATTAGCTAAGGATAACAAAAAGGCTAGAACATGGAGCTATGAGTACTCTTAGCAGAAATCGGGTGGTGGAAATCACTCGCTATTTTAGAAAAGGTCTTCAGCTCCAGCACCTTCATCAGCTAGTGCTCCATCTCCCAGGTTTCGACATGATCAGAAAGGCAGGGCATCAGGCTCTAAATCTCAGGGGAATTTTTTAGGTAACAGGACCTACCCAACTTGTCCAAAGTGTGGTAAGAACCATCCGGGCGAGTGTCTTGCACGCAGGGAATGATGCTTTGGTTATGGTCAGACTGGTCACATGTTGAGAGATTGCCCTTCTTCTAACCAGAGAAAAGAAGGTAACAATAGTAGGGCTTAGTCTACAACTTCAGCAGCACTAGCAGGTCGCCCAACTCAGCACGCTACTTCATCTAGTACAGCTGGCGTTCAGCGCCAGAACAAGTTGTATGCTCCCTAGGCTCGCCAGGATCAGGAAGATTATCCTGATGTGTTTAATGGTACGTTACAAGTCTTTCATTTAGATGTCAATGCTTTGTTAGATCCAAGGGCTACTCTTCCTTTGTAACTCCATATATAGTAGTAAACTTTAGTGTTAGTCCAAAAACTCTCTCAGAACCCTTCTCAGTCTCTAGCCCAGTTGGTGACCTAGTTATAGCTAGACGGGTATACAAAAATTGCCATGTCACAGTCTCTCAAAAAGTCACCTCAGCAGATCTTGCAGAGTTAGAAATAGTAGGCTTTGATATCATTCTAGGCATGGATTGCTTGCATTCCTTTTATGCCTTATTCGATTGTAGAACTAGGATTGTTCGTTTTCAGTTTCCAAGCAAACCAGTCTTAGAGTGGAAGGGTAGTAGCTCAATGCCTATGTGTCGACTCTTTTCCTACCTTAAGGCCAGAGAGATGATCTCTAAAGGGTATTTCTATCACTTAGTTCGGGTTAAGGATTCAAGCTCCGAAACCCCAGCTCTTGAGTCAGTCCTTGTAGTAAATGAGTTTCCCGAAGTGTTTCCAGAAGATCCTTTTAAAGTTCCTCCTGAAGGGGAAATTGACTTCGAAATTGATCTCCTTCCAGATACCCAACCTATTTCTATTCTTCCTTACAGAATGGCTCCAGCAGAGCTTAAAGAATTAAAAGAGAAGTTGAAAGACCTTCTATATAAGGGCTTCATTAGACCCAGTATTTCCCCATGGGGTGCACAGTGTTGTTCGTGAAAAAGAAAGATGGTTCCCTCAGGATGTGCATTGACTATCGGCAGTTAAACAAAGTCACAATCAAGAATAAGTACCATATCCAAAGGATTGATGACTTGTTCAACCAACTTCAGGGTGCCAACCATTTTTTGAAGATAGATCTTAGATACGGTTATCATCAGCTCAGAACCAGAGATAGTGACATCTCGAAAACAGCCTTCAAAACTCGCTATGGTCATTATGAATTTGCAGTTTTGTCATTTGGACTAACCAATGCTTTTGCAGCTTTCATGGACTTGATGAACAGGATGTTCAAGTAGTATTTGGACTTGTTTGTTATCGTCTTTACTGATGATATCCTCATTAACTCTAGAAATGAGGAAGAGTATGCAACTCATTTAAGGGTCGACCTGCAAACTCTCAAAGATCTCCATTTACTCGCTAAGTTCAGCAAATGCAAGTTTTTGCTACAACCAGTTTCTTTCCTTGGTCATATAGTGTCTAGCTAAGGGATTCGAGTGGATTCTCAGATAATAGAGGTAGTGAAGCAATGGCCCAGACCCACCTCTCCTACAGATATCAGAAGTTTCTTGGGTTTGACCGGTTACTACATAAGATTTGTTGAAGGATTTACATCCATAGCTTCCCCATTTACTAGGTTGACTCATAAAATGGTTAAGTTCAGTGGTCAGATTAGTGTGAAAGCTTCTCAGAATTGAAAACTAGGTTGACTACAACTCTTGTTTTGACTCTACCAGAGGTTCAGACGGTTATGTGATCTATTATGATGCATCCAGAGTCGTCCTAGGTTGTGTGTTGATGTAGCGAGGTAAGGTTATAGCTTATTCTTCTAGAAAACTTAAGGTGAATGATAGGAACTATCCAACTATGACCTCGTGCTTGCAGCCGTAGTATTTTCCCTAAATATTCGGAGACATTACTTGTATGGTGTTCATGTAGATGTGTTCACAGACCGTAAGAGCCTTCAGTATGTGTTCACCCAGAAAGAGTTGAATCTTCACCAAAGGAGATGGCTTGAATTCCTCAAGGACTATGACATGAATGTGTTTTACCATCCGGGTAAGACCAATGTAGTAGCTGATGCTCTTAGCATACTGTCTATGGGTAGTGTAGCACATGTTGAGGAAGAAATGAAGGAATTAGTGAAGGATGTTCACCGGATTGCTCGCTTAGGAGTTTGCCTTCTGAACATAACAGATGATGGTGTGATAGTTCAGAATGGGTCAGAATCTTCATTGGTAGCGGAGGTTAAGGAGAAACAAGACAGTGATCCTATATTGCTTAAATTGAAGGGTGCAGCTCATCGGCAGAAAGTTGAGGTTTTCTCCCAAGGGAAAGATGGTGTGCTTCGCTACCAGGGTCGTTTATGTGTTCCTAAGGTGGGTGAGTTGAGACAACAGATCCTTACAGAAGCCCATAACTCAAGGTATTCTATTCATCCATGTGCCACTAAGATGTATTGTGATATGCGGGAAGTTGATTAACGTTTCAAGTACACCTCATCAAATTCTAGTTGCAAAAGATCATTAGTCAGTATAAAACTCAACGAAAGGTTGGGGTCGAACCAACACGAAGCGGTACGTGTTCAAATTCAATTAGGAAGTATAAATGTGGTCCAATTAGCTATACGAATAGAAATTATCAAAAAAGACATGTACACAAGTCTAAAGGGGTGACACGAATGTCAGATCGGGGTTTTGGTTTGCAACTATCAGCTCCAATACAAATAGAACAAGGGAAAATAACAATATAGAGAGGAATTCTTGGGATGTGATTGAATATAGGTAAATATCACTATATGGGTAATTGAAACTACTAATAAATAGCTAAATATCAGTGGGTAGGCTAGACTATGAGTAAAATAGTTTTCTCTTGAACAACTATCACGCTTCAAGTGATTTCTTTCGAACATCAACAAGCTCGCCAAATAAGAATAGCCCACAACCTTAATATATCCTCTCTCTCGAGAAAGATGAGTAGGATTAGGTTTAGGATTCCATCATCCGAGCTAAAACCATATCAACCCAATACCTACAAACCATTAATCAAAAGCTTTGGTCCCAAAACCTCTCTCTCAAGCAAGCTAAGAACTCAAAAGTAGAATTGTATTTGCAATTACAATTCATAGATTAAAAAATAACTAATGTTTAAACCCACTTCAATATAGCATTTAAATCAGCAATTAACAATACCCATAAGCTAATTCAACTCACAATCACTTGATCACACCCCAAGAATTGGGGTCTTAGCAAAGCATAATAAAAAGGTAAAAGCAATTACCAACTCGATTAGCCATCAGCTGGGTAATAGTTTCCAAGCCTTTACAATGTTTTCCAGTGGTTAAATTCAAAGACCCACTTGCAAATCTTCAAGTTTGAGCCTCCAAAAGCTTCAAAGTCTACAATGGAACTCTAAAAACTCAAAAGAAAACTCTACTCAATGATTGTATGATTGCAAGATAAGAAATTTACAGTTCAAAACTCAATTTATAGTTGCCCAAAATTTGGCCTGAAAAGCCATAGGGCGAGATAAGTTAAGCTCTCCAAGTGGTTTGGCGATCCGCTATTCGCTCTCTTCCATCGCCAAATTGCATTGGTTTTCAGCATCCCAAGTCCTGTAACTTTGGGTAACCAGTGTGTTGTCGCGGAATCGATCGACGATTCACCGACTGCCTATTTTTGTTGCTGACTTGGCTTCTTCCCCCAGGGCTGGCACACTGGAACATTAAGCGAGCTAAAGAGACACTCGGCGGTTCGCCGAGTGGTTTTGATGATCTCCAGGATCGCTCTTTCTCCACTTCTTCAGTTTGTTTTGCTCCTTTTTTCTTAGTAGTGTCCTTGCCTTGCTCCTTAGCTCATATACCTGAAAATCAAGGCTTTAATATCAAATTATAGCACAAATTAGGCATTTGAGGACACTAAAACTATCAAAACAAAAGCCCTAAATGAGCCCAAATCTTGGACTCATCAACACCCCCAGCTTAAACGTTTGGTTGTCCTCAAGTAAAACTTAAGATCAGCAGTTCAATAAGGATGCCTCAAATAGTGTTGGATAAGCCTCAACATGAATGCACACAAAAGGGTTCAAACTACACATACAATGCTCAATTGTGCACTCAAAGATTCAAATTGTGACTCACCATTATCAAGGATACTCAAGTTCACAATACTTGCTTCAAATGCAAGTTCAAGGTCAACAAAGGTACTCAAAGGCTCTCACAACAAAGATGATTCCACATTCACAAAAAATTCTTCAACAATTTAAAGTTTCGGAATCACATACAATTCTCACACTAAAAAAGATGAACACATGCATGACTCCACCCATAGGCTTGCCCTTATTTTCCAATAAAAATTTGTTTCAGCTCACTAAAGATCACAAAGGTCTTTTCAAGGCTTGTAACTGGGCAGAGTGTAAAGGTATGGTTATTTAGGCTTAGTGGCTTCTACATTCTCTTTTCTCCTTCTCTTTCACATTCAAACATGTTTAAACTCCACCCCATTATTTAACTAGAAATGAATCATTGGATACCCCATTTTTCACTATGTTCACACACTTTATTTCACAATTCTTGCTCTTTTTCAGTCTTCTTCTTTTCTTTCTTCTTTCTCTTTTTCTTTCTATTTTTTTGACATGGAGGGGGTTCCATCTATTTCAAAACAATCCATCAAAGGGGGAATTCTAATACTTCTTGAATTTCCTTCTTTTTCACCACACCCCCAACTTAGGCTTTTGGCCTAAGTCGGCTATGCAAACATACCAATACTTCATGAAAGTTATAGGTGATGGAATAAAGAGGTCAAAGTTGTTCAAGTTTCTTCCAAGAACTCAAAAAGTGCCAAGCTAGGTTCACACATCTCACAAAGTTGGTCACAAAGAGGTAGATTGTCAAATGTCTAACTCTTCAAAATTCTTGCCTAAGATCATTTCAATTGTTCGCTTCACTCAATCGATCGGACCAACTGGGCAAGTTCTAGGTGTCATGAAATGTTCAAGACAACCTCACCACACAAAACATTGTTTCCAATATCAAACAAGACTCCACACTTTCTAGCTAGCGTGCAATGTTCATTACAAGAGACTCATTCGAAAACCGGCTAGTCACAACGAGATGCTAAAGTTCACATATTGCCTATGTAACTTAGTTTGCCTCATCAAAACCGCGCATTCATTTTGTTCAATTAAGAGCACTATTCAATTCATCGGTATTGACCACAACCGACACTCAAATTTGTACAAGAACAGCCACAATCACACACACAAGAGGTGGAAAAATTTGAAATTGGTTCAAAAACCATTTTCACATTAAAACAATGCGCCACAAGGTAAAAACATCTGCAATATCACAACAAGATATATATATAAACAATCAGCTCAATATTCCCAAAAACATCCTCAAAATAGGCCAATATTCACAAAGTTATCATCAAAACCAATATACACAAAACATCCCAAAGGAAGTAGGTATGGAAATACCTCACCCCACCCAACAAAATATGCAGTTGTCCTCAAATGTAACTAAAACATAATAGTGTATAAAAAGTAATTGAAAGGGCGGGGAAAAGTCATCCTGCCAGGCTAAGCCTGGGGTGAAGTCTACATCTCAGTCACTCCATCTGTTGGGGTATCAATGCCCGGTGTCTCAGCTACCTTTGCTCCACTAGAGCCCACAGTAGATACATCCCTCAAATAGGCTTGTCTAGCTGTCTCGAACATGGTACCCTTTAAGTCAGCCAAGTCCTCATAAACAGCCTCCTCACAAACACCCAGTTGTTCCTCATCTATTTCAGCCACGGACTCAGCAGCAGCAACATCAGCCAATATCATCTCTGGTGGTAGCCGGGGCACCTCAGAACAGGCTAGAATATCTGCACTCAGGTCATTTGGGATCTCCATCGTCACGAATAATGAGGTTAAATCAGTGGACTTCAAATGGACCACATCCTTCCTTAACTCAGCAACATCAGCCTTCAAGGTCGTCACCTCCTCAGTAGAACTATGTCCTCTCTCACAAACATCCACTCTCGCTGTGAAGGCACCAATAGAAGCCCTGAGAGGTGTCAATATAGCAGAAATAACTCTCTCAATCACCTTGGAAACCGCAATCTCTATCCAGGAGGCACGTACATCAGTTGAATGTGTTAGGTGCCCCATCTTGAGAAGCATGGCTCGGATGATCGGAGGCCTAAATGCAGTAGTACCAACAGCAGATCTAGGGGGCGGGGGAGCAACAGCAGTGCCAGGAATTTTGAAAGGAGTACAGCTAGAAGTACTTGAAGGCCCAGTGGCCGAAGTAGGCATGACTGCCTCTACAGGTAATGAATCAATATAGACCTCTGACGATGTGTGCACCGGAGCTGGTCTCCTTCTGTCATCCTCATCCCTCATGTACTCGGCCTCCATACACCAGATGTTGGTGGAGGAAATGGGTGTAATCTCAACATCCCTCCTCTCATCACATGGAACTCCGGCTCGACGATATAACTCGTTGATCAACACCAGGAAGGGGAGAGATGTCTGGCGCTGCTTGGCACTCATGACCATCTCCTGCTTGATAATCAGACCCAAATTAAGCCACTTTCTAGCTATGATAGACCCAAGATAGGCCACCTTTGGGTGGCGGAGAATGGACTTATTTTGTGATGGCATGATCGTGTTACTGAAGAATACAAACAAATACCTAGCTGCTATGTTGAGGTCTTTCTTCTCTATCGATGCTACGGCCTTAATCCACCTCAGGGTGTTGTCAGAAAGAAGAGGAGCCAACCAACATTTTAAGTCATCCAAAGTCTGTGTTTGGATCATACTCTGGTAATCATGCATGAACCCTGTAGCTCTCTTAAACCCAGTATTTATATCATCACTGTTGCATCTAACTTTCTTCCCTTGGGCAATCACGAAGTCTACTGACTTGAAGGCCCTAGACTTCTTCTTCCCCTGAGGCACCAAGTCACTATAGGCAGCATACAACTCCCGGACCAATGTAGGAATGTATGGGGCACGGGGACTGGTGATGACCTCGAATTAGTGGAACTTGAGGGTGTCCCACACTGTTGGATACATGTCCACTACACCATCTGTGGACAGTCTCTTCTCCTATAAAATGGTCCTTCATCCCTAGGCCTTTAATCGATTGAGTGACCAGGAAGGAGGACCCTGTACTGGTGGTGCAGGGACCACCGTCTGGGCAGGAGCTAGAGGAGGAGAAGTCTGAGATGTCGGGATCCTAGACGGATCATGCGTCGCCTTGGAGCGAAGCTCTGCTCTCCTGGCTTGCAATAATTGATCATCCTTAGTCTAAGAGAATGAAGACTGAGCATCATAAGACTCTCCCTCACTGCAGGAGTTGTACTCTGGTGTCTAAGCTATGGGCGTCTTACCCTTTCCCTTTCCTCCTTTCGGAGGTAGTTTCATTGCCTTGACACTGGAAGAAACTTCTTCCTCATTTATAATGACTTTGCATGCCCTCTTTCGGGGTGGCATGCCACTATTAGTCAAGTTGGTTCTAGTGATATCAACAAAACAACGAAGAAACACTGAGAAAAATATCCATAAAAGTTGCAAAAAGACTCGCTGAACCGATAGTCGAGTCACCGAGTAGCTTTGACAAGCCAGATCAGGCTCGCCGAAAGTACCATCACAAAATTGTTGAAATTCAAGATAGGTCGGCGATGTTCAGGGCCCTTCGGTGAATCGCCAACACCAATCGGCGAGCTAGAAGTAGCTCGCCAAAAATTACATTGTATTTTAGGGGTTAGGGGCGCAAAAGGTGGTTAAGAAAGACTTTCGGCGAGGCATCTCGGTGAAATTTACAGAACAAAATTCAACAATTGAATGAAATTAAGGGTGATTTGTGGGGGACTTGGCAAACCGTCGAACCACAAATGGCACTTCGTGCCAGTTTTTCAACCCCATTTCTCAAAATCAACCCGCAACCCCCAAAAACAAAATTTAACACATACAATGTCAAATTCAAACAAGACCTATACTACCCATGCCCTCGGGGTACTTAGACTTCTCTTGATTTGGAAAAAAATGGCCATTTAATGTCTTTTGCCCTTAAGAATGACGTCAAATGCTCCATCATTTGGCAAATTACATCATTTAGCACAATCCGGGGTTACTTAGACTTCACCCTAATAGATCCAACACATTTTAACTGCACCTAACAATTTAGACTCGATTTAATCAAGCAAAAACACAAAAATCAATCAATAAAGTTCAATTAGGCACTAATTCAAACAAATTATGGGCAATCCACCAATGAAAAATGATTGAATCATGCTACCCAATAACAATCAACAACAAATTACTGATTGCATTCGATTTCAACCACACATTTAGAGTACGGGATTCGGAAAACCAACTTTAATGCCAAATTTTAATTTTTAAAGCTAGGTGACAAAGATTTCACGCGATATGGGAGTAAAACACACAAAAATAAGGAAGATCTAAAGTAGGGAGTGAGAGTACAAGAGTTAAAAATGGGAGAAGATGAATGATTTTGAAATTTTAAACCATTTGGCCATTAAAACCTTTCAGTTCGTGCTCCGTTCGGTGGTATAAGTCGTGCTCACCGAACTACTCAGCGATGCGCCGAGTGGTATTTTACTTTGCTGAGTTTACTGGACTCCCAGCAATTTGGGGGTTCAAACAGCAAACAAAGTTGGGCTCGCTGACCTGTTCGGTGAGTCACTGATTGAGCATGCAACTCGCCGAGATTTACATAGTTCCCCTTCAAGCTTGGTGGTTCCAATAGCGGTACATGTCGGGGCTCGCTGACCTGTTCGGCGTGTCGCAAACTGGACTTTGGCTCGCCAAACTACCCATTTTCCTACACTTTTCACTTTTCAACCTACAAAATCAACACCCATTATTCAAAATCAAAAACTAAAGCATCAAAAACATTGGTTGCCTCCCAAGAAGCACCTTAGTTTACGCTGTGGCATAACGAAACTACCAATTCACGGATTATTCTTCAGGTTTTCCAAGGTATCACTTGATAGGGCCCCTTTTAGCCTTGGGTTCAAATGAGAAGAAATATGATCCATTTGGGTTTCCAACTGCTTGATTGACACTAAATGGGAGGTGACTGTCTAATTAAGTGTAGAAACGTATTCTTTCATTTCTTTCAAAACCTTGTCCAAGCCTTCAACTTTGTTGAGAATGAGCATGTCTTCCGTACAGACATTTTTCGATTCCTTGGACTTTTGACGCTCATCAGGTGGGAAATATATGTCCTTGTCACCTTCTCTTTCATTCCAAATAGAGTTATGGTCATGCCACTCTCTTTCACGATCTCTCCCGCCATAATCTCTGTTCCAACCCAGATTTCCGCCCAGCCTTGGATAGTTTGAACGATATCCTCCTCCTTCATTACCTAGAAAGTTTACCTCCACATTGCACAGTGCTTCAAACTGAGCTTCTTCTGGGATTGCTCCACCAACACCCACAACATATACATTTTTCATACCAATACCCATCACATTTTTCGCTAAGATATCCAGTTGGGTCATCATTTTGGCCATATTTTGGTCTCTCTCTTGATCCTTCTCGAACTACTCTTTTGTCATTTTAAAGGTGAGAGGAGAGACTTGGTCTTCACGAGTGTACCATGCCCTATTGATTTTGGTCATGCCATCAAGGAGTTGAGATGCTACTTCATAGGACTGTTGCATTATACCTCCGGGAACAAGTTGATCAGCAACTCCTTTGTTCACCGAGTCAAGGCTCCTATAGAAGTACTGCTGCAATATATGATTTGGCAGTCCATGAGTCGGACGTTGAAGCACCAACTACTTAAACCTTAGCCACGTCTCGTGGATAGATTCACCTTCCAAGCGTTTGAAACCTTTGGTGCTATCTCTAAGCGCCATCATCTTCGATAGGGAAAAGAATATCACATTGAATGTTGTTGTAAATTCATCCCAAGAGGTGATAGAATCCCTTGGCAACTCAGCTTACCATTTGCTAGCCTCACCCATCAACGAGAATGGAAACAACCTGAGACGGATTGATTCTTGTGATACGTTCTTGAATGAGAACGGACCACAAACGTCCACAAAGTTCCGGATATGCTCATGAGGGTCTTCGTGAGACAATCCTCCATATAGACCTTTCATTTGGAGGAGTTGTAGCATTGTACTACTAACATGAAAGACATCATTCTCTTCAATTGGTGGTAGACATATTGCACCAACACCACCCAATTAGATTAGGTCATTCACATCATTAAGATTCCGAATATCACCTTAGTGGCCAACTTGGCTACCATTACTCCCGTTTATGCTCATATCTTCCTCTATTCAATACAAGCAACACAAAACAAAAACTAAAGTAATTCGATTCAACTATAACCAAAAAGATCACAATTCAACTTAAATAAAAGAATATTAAACAACGACACTACTCGGCAGGGGCGCTATTTCGATTAACATTTCAAGCACACCTCATCCAAATCTTGGTGCAAACGATCGTTAGTTAGTATAAAACCCAATGAAAGGTGGGGGTCGAACCACAAGGAGCGGTACGTGTTCAAATTCAATTAGGAAGTATAAACGTTGTCCAATTAGCTATAGGAATAGAAGTTATCGAAAAAGATATGTAAACAAGTCTAAAGGGGGTGACATGAATGTCAGATGGGTGTTTTGGTTTGCAACTATCAGCTACAACACAAACAGAACAAGGGAAAATAAAAATATAGAGAGGAATTCTCAAGTTGTGATCGATTATAGGTAAATTTCACTGTATGGGTAATTGAAACTACTAACAAATTGCTAAATATAAGTGGGTAGGCTAGACTATGAGTGAAATAGTTTTTTCTCAAACAACTATCACGCTTCAAGTGATTTCTTTCGAACATCAACAAGTTTACCAAATAAGAACAACCGACAACCTTAATATATTCTCTCTCTCGAGCAAGATGAGTAGGATTGGGTTTCGGATTCACTCTTTCGAGCTGAACCCATATCAACCCAATACATATAAACCATTAATCAAAACCTTTGGTTCCAAAACCTCTCTCTCAAGTAAGCTAAGAACTCAAAATTAAAATTGCATTTGCAACTACAATTCATAGATTAAAACAAAGTTAATGATTAAACCCACTTCAATATAGCATCTAAATCAGCAATTAACAATACCCATAAGCTAATGCAACCCATAATCACATGATCACACACCAAGAATTGGGGTTTTAGCTAAACATTATAAAAAGGTAAAAACCATTACCAACTCGATTAGCCATTAGCTGGATAATACTTTTCAAGCCTTTAGAATGTTTTGCAAAGGTTAAATTCAAAGACCCACTTGCAAATCTTCAAGTTTGAGCCACTAAAAGCTTCAAAGTCTACAATGGAACTCTAAAAACTAAAAATAAAACTCTACTCAATGACTGTATCATTCCAAGATAATAAATTTACAGTTCAACACTCAATTTATAGTTGCCCAAAATTTTGCCAGAAAAGCCATTGGGCAAGATAAGTCGGGCTCGCCAACTGGTTTGGCGATCCGCCCTTTACTCTCTTCCATCGCCAAATTGCATTGGTTCTTAGCATCCCAAGTCCTGTAACTTTGGGCAATCCAGTGTGTTGTTGCGGAACCGATTGGTGATTCGCCGACTGCCCATTTTTGTCGCTGACTTGGTTTTTTCCCAGGGCTGGCACACTGGAACATTAGGCGAGCTGAAGAGACACTTGGCGGTTCGCCGACTGGTCTTAACCATCACCAGGATCGCTCTTTCTCCACTTCTTCAACTTGTTTTTCTCCTTTTTGCTTAGTAGTGTCCTTGCCTTGCTCCTTAGCTCATATACCTGAAAATCAAGGCTTTAATATCAATTTATAGCACAAATTAGGCATTTGAGGACACTAAACCTATCAAAACAAAGCCCTAAATGAGTACAAATCTTGGACTCATCAAAATTCCTTTGGTGGAATGGCATGAAGAGGGATATAGCAAATTTTGTGCATAAGGACCCCAATTGTGAACACGTGAAGGTAGAACATTAGAAACCAGGAGGTATGACTCAGGAGATTAACATTCCTACATGGAGTCCTTTGCAAATGTAAGGAGAAGGGACTTGGTGTTCCAAATTGATGATTAGGTTTTCCTAAAAGTTTCACCCGTGAAGGGGGTGATGATATTTGGCAAGCAAGGGAAGCTCAGATATGTAGGTCCTTACAGGATCTTGAAAAGGGTTGGTAAGTGGCTTATCAGTTTGAGTTTCCAGCAGAACTAGTAACAGTCCATCCAGTCTTTCACATTTCCTTATTGAAGAAGTGTGTGGGTGATCCATCATCTATAGTACTTTTAGAGATTTTGGTTGTGAAGGATAGTCTCGCTTATGAGGACGTGCCAGTTGAAATTCTTGATCGCCAGGTTCGAATGTTGAGAAACAAAGAAGTCATTTTAGTTAAGGTTTTGTGGAGGAGTCAGTACATAGAGGGAGCTACGTGGGAAGCAGAAGCAGCCATGAAGGCCAAGTATCCTCATCTCTTTCCTTCCGATTACACTCCAACTTGAGGTAATAGTTCCTCTCCAGTCTTTCAGTTACTCATGCTTAAATTCAGTCTTAGTATCTTCTTCCTTCAGTTTTTCTTGCATATTTAGAGTATTTGCATGTTCTTAGAACTCAGTCTAGTCAAATTTCGGTTTCCAGTACTTAGTGGTAGGGAGTGCAGCTGTTTTCCTCCATATTCAACTAGTTTAGTCTTCATTCGAGGACGAATGATCCCAAGGGGGAGATAATGTAACAGCCCAGATTCTAAAACATACCAAATGCAGATTTTCAGAAGTTGCAGGTGCCACATACGGGGGACACCTATGAACCGTAGGTTGACCTACGGACCGTAGGTGGGGTCAGGGATTGGCCAGTTGCAACTCCCTACCCATAACTCCCAGAAATTCCAACTAAGAGTCGACCTACGGACCGTAGGTCAGACCATGGTCTGTGGTCCAGGCCGTGGTTCAGACCCTAGATCCCATCATCTAAAGCCGATCGATGGACTGACAGGATGGCCCATCAGTCGATCGACAGACGGTCAGCCAAGCCTGTTGCTAGACCCATCAGATTTTAAGTTAGGGTCGTTTTAGACTTTTCCTCTTTGCATTAGACACCTAAACTACATCGTTTAATCCCTAAACTACGTCGTTTTGATTAGTTTTAGCCTAGTAACTGAATCAGAACTTACCCTAGTCAATTCATTCACCAAAATTCGATCAAACAAGAGCAAAAGGAGAAGAAACAGTCGACCAACTCCTCTCCAAGAATGCAACAAGTTTTCTTCAGTTTCAGCCCTGAAATCGAAATATTTCTCCGTAAGAAATTCGTCACCAGGTATGTGGGATTTCACTGGTGGATTCCTTTCATCCACTAGGTCCCTAGAATTCAGTCGGATTCTTGATTCCCTTCATATTATCTAGAACTAGGGTCTCTTGAACTTTAGAAATTGTTGTGTTCTAGTTTAAAATATTCTTATTTAGATTTTCATGATGTTGTAACACTGGTGCTTAGTTCCTTGCATGAACTTCAGAACCCTAGTTGTGTAGATTCATTTAGTTCATGAATTACACTAGCTAGGACAGATAAACAAATATACATGCCTCAGTTTTCAAATGTTTCATTATCAGTATTTAATGTTGCATTTTCAGTTAGCATGTTAGAATATCGAGGTATTTAGTATATTTCAATTATGTTGTAATTTATACATTTCCAGTTGGGAGTAGGCTTAATACAGAGTTGGACTAGGGTCAGTCACCCTCATAGTCCTAGAACTATGTGCCCTTGTAGGTTTATAAGTCCCCTCTGTGGCCATCATATTTAGTGATCACGCCAGTCATGCCTCTATACTCTTGGCAAGGTATATTGGGTCCTCTTGATGGGGCGTATACATTGGACTCCGCATTTATCTCATGTGGTTTTATTTTGGTTAATAGTAGCTCCCACAGTCAGACTTTAGTGCATTTGACCACTTATTTCAGATATATTTCAGTATTCAGTTTAACCATGTATGTACTTGGTCATTGCATTCAGTTTAGTTCATGTTTAGTATAACTCGGTATCTTTATCATGTTGAAATTATATTATTGCTCAGTATGCCTTGTTCAGTTATATGTTTTTCGGCTTTATCCTATCCTGCATGCTCAGTACCTTTCAAGTACTGATGCATACTTTGCACTACATATTTTTGTGATGTAGGTTAAGGTCCTCAGCATTCAAATCACGTGTAGATCGATTCCCAATCCGTATTAAGCAGTATCAGTGGTGAGTCCTCATTCTTCAAGGATGATAGACATGTTCTTTTACATTTAGTCTTTTCATTTTAGTTTCAATTTTGCTATAGTTAGCAGGGGGTATGTCCCAGCATCTTGTAACGACCCGAGAGCACCCCCTAGCCGTTACATGCATATTCGACCTCTCGGAGGTCTCATACAAGCCTTAGCATTCATTCATCACATAGATCATAAAAGTCACTAAGAATTTAAAAACTTTCCTTACAAAGAAGACATTTCATTAAAATAGCAAGCGAAAGACTTTCTGGACTTTATACATGATGTCTCAAAACCATCTAATACTTGAATACAACAATGGGACTAAGCCCATACAAGACTTAAACACAATACTAGAAATACATCAAAAGGAACATGTAGGGTGTTGTCCTCGAATCTATGAGGACTCACCAAGTCTTCATCGTCAACACTTAGAAACCTATCAAGTAGCCATGACATGTCACCATCTCCCAATCCCTACACTTTAGTCAAAAAGGGAAAGAAAGGGGTTAGCACAATTAAGTACCAAGTATGGAGACCATGCAAAAACATGTTTCAACAGACATTTACAAGGAATATATGCTTTCATAACATTTTTTGATAAAACCTTCACATCACAAGTATAAGAGATATAATACAAGTCAACATTCGCATATAAGACTATAGCCAATCATACACATACTCAACATATCCATATCCAACCCATGCTTAACTTTAGAAGAACACATGCCATTTCATTACCATAGGACCTCTACCTAATATAACCTTAAGACACGCTTGAGTGAGACAAGAAGTGACTGCCCATACAACCTCTTCAAGTACACTTAAGTGTTCCTCAAGATTACCTTAGATAAGGACATTTCCTTTACAACATAACTTCAATAGACGAACATTCTTTAAGAAACCACTTAGGAGACCTTCAAGCACATAAGGGAACTTTCACATAATAGTCGTTAGACTTAGGGAACTCACTTTAGTATCTTCAAAGCCTACTCTTGACATGTGTAGATAGCATCACATACTACTACATAAACGTTGTAGAACCTATCCAATAACTATAGTGCACATCCCACATGATGGGAATAGGCATAACCGACATAGACCATACTATCTAGGCATGGAATCCGGAGTCTATCCTACTCCGTGGAGGTTGTTCTACTTGCCAAGGGTAGAACTAGTAAGAAACCCATGTAGGCACATGGTTTAGGGGATGTCCAAGGAAGTTCATTGTGCCAAATCTCATACTCAACTAGGCCACCTTCCTAACCACATCCACTCGGCGCTAGCCTTGTTTCCTATAGAGTATTCAATCACATATGTACTAGAGAGGGTTCCTTTTCAAGTTCAACCATCTCATAGTACCTCTTCCCAAGAAAGGCCCCAATTCTTAGTCATAGCCAATCGAGGTTCATAAGGATAGCTCATTTAACTTTCTTAGATAAGGATTCTCATGTCGTTCCGGCTCCATCCATCTCTAAGTCTACCATTTCACTCAAGAAGGGAGCATCGCCCTAAGGCCCATCCTTCAAGGTTATACATTTACTTAGGAAAGTTAGACTTATAAAAGGGAACCATTCTTAGTTCTACCGATTCAAGTCTTGGCCTAGAGTTCCTCTTTTAGCATTTATAGAAAGGGCACCATTTCTTAGTTCTAGCCCACTTCACACATTCATGCATTCAAGACTTTAAGTAACAAGAAGAGACACTTTAGTCTACTAATCAAGTCACAATATTATCATTTGAGGACACTTCATAATCCAACATCATTACATATATACATCATTAGAACATCTTCACATTATAGCATCACACAAACTTTACATATAGCTTCATATAGGACTTTACATATAGCCTCATATAGAACTTTACATATAGCTTCATTTACATATAATAACACAACAATTCTCCTGTAATGCCCTTTATGGCCACAATCATAATTCAAAAGCAACAATCAGCACTTCCACCAAAGGTGGATCCAACCTAAGAAACAATTACAGCAATATTAATAGATCGAGTCATCTTACCACCTTTCAAAGGCCATAAGCCACAATACTCAATTACATGCCAATTATACAATATTCATCAAGTTAGGTCAACTTACCCTCTTTCCATAGCTATCTTCATCATCCTCATATTCCAACAATTAACAATACAATAACAATGATAATAACAACATTCAACTATACAAGCAAAGCTATACAATATCCAATAACAAACATAAAGGCTAAATCCCAACTTATGACCATTCAAGGATATTACCTCACATTATACAATTCAATAACAATTTCCAGCAATTAAACATAGCTAAGATCATATAAGAACAACCCACATCAAACCACTAAATAATCCTTCATCAATTACTCAAAATCATTAAACCCACTTTAGCCAAATTTAAAGAATTTGAGAAGACATGGGTTCACAAAGATGTCTTTCTTAAAACCATAAATAATCATTAATAACAACATGAAACATCATTTAAAATCATTTAAAGCAAGAACCCATGCTTAGAATTCGAAATAGGGTTTTGTGTATTTGAAAAACCTTGAAAACCTTTTGATTGGGCTCCTTGAAAGAAAGAATAATCAAGGATAAAGGATCCACATACCTTAATCATCAAGAACCAAACGAAATTGAAGAACAAATCAGTAGCCACCATCAACCCTAGCTCCATCTTTCACCTTAAACTTCCATGGGGTTTTTGAGAGAGTTTGAGAGAGGGAGGGTTTTGAATATAGGAGAATGACTTTAAAAATAGACTTTAAATGTTTAAATATACTTAAAAACACTTAAAACAATAACCCAAGGTACCCAAACTACCCCTCACTTAGTTGGACCCTTTAATGAAGTAAAAATAGATTTCTGAATTTCTACATTTTCGTCGCGGAACAAGTCCGCGACACGGAGCTGTTCCCTGAAGATATTTGTAATTAAATTTTGAGACAGTAGAGTCCACAACAAGACCATGTTGCGAACTGACTTTTTTCTCCTTGGGGGAGCAAGTGCGCGACGCGCCTCTATTCCCTCCAAGTGCAATTTGCAAGCTGCCTTGGCAGCTTGCTTGGCTAAGGTTGGGGTCCTCCTCGGGGCCCTTTAGGGTGGCCCCTGGGCGTCGTATTCAAACATTTTGACCCTAGGAACATATATTTACCTATTTTAAACCTTTTTACCAAATTATAACATCATACGACACTTCCAAACTACCCAAAACCTAAGGACACACTAGAACACATTCTTCTCTAGTTTCCGAACGTCTTGATCGTCCCTTGACGTTTGACTTCCAAACTCTTTAAACTGACTAAAAAGGCTATTATTCATTATTTTAAAAAGTTATTAATGCATAAAACCCATGTGAGGCTCTACTTTATCCTACTTCATTTTGACGGGTGTTACACATCTCTAGTCAGTTGGAGGCTTATTTCAGACATAGACAGATTCACCTTTAGTATTTGAGTTTTAGTTCAGTTTCTTAAAATCTTACTCAGTATTTATATATTCAAACTTAGATTGGGTATTCCCCATCATTTTAGTTAATTGTGGTTTTAAGCTTCCGCATAGTATATTTCATTCAGTAATCTTTTAGTATGCTTATGATATGCCATCTCAGGGATAGCTTGGGATCACTCGTGATCCTAGGTCCCATGTTTATATTCAGGGGTAGCCTCGGGGTGTGACGGTTGCCCATAAGTTGGCAAATATGATGTCAATTTGCTACCAAAAGTCACCACAATTGCTAGCATTTGGTTGGGTATGTCATGCATTTTCATATATATATATATATATATATATACACAACATACAATAAATGAGAATACCATGCATATTTGATTACTGTGGTGTCAGATGTCGGCCATAGAGTCTATTAGAGTTTCAGTTTGAAGTGGTATCTTTATTATTCTTTTAATAGCAGTTATTTGTGATTTTACTTTCTGCATTACGTACAAGTACATTTTCATTACATTTCATGATGTAGGTTCAGACAGAGGTC